>CM070089.1:11529971-11559971 GCA_036178185.1 Liparis tanakae | reverse complement strand
AATTGCATTCGGCTTTATGTCTGACTCCAGACCTGCGAGGCGATATAATTGATCATTTATCATCTTTCAGTGGAGTGAAATCGTGACGAAATACACATCGAGATATTGTGATAAACAACTACGTAATAACTTGCCAATAACTTGCATATACTAACAGAAAATCATCCCTCAAATAGCCCAAAGTTCCTAATTAAATGAGGAAATAATCAGTATTTTTAATCTCTACAAAAAACATGTGATTATTTAATATAGACTACATATTGGATAAGCATAAAACATGACTAGGTCTTGTCTCAATAAATAAATGATCATAAAGTCCAGTGGAGGGTGCTGCTGTCCGTGCTGCAGGATATTAATGCGTCACAGGTGGTTATTGGTTCGTCACGCCTTTCAACTTGATTTATAGTCGCTCCTTGCACAACGTGTGCATTTATTTGCCTCTTCAGCCGCCTCTCTCGCTATCTCCTTCTCAGACTGTCTGTCCCCCCTCTTTTTGTGTGTGTGTGTTTTTTTTATCAGTCTGGTCATCCCCCCCCCACACACACACACACTCACATGCCTCATTTGGTCTCTCCCTCTTGTCTGTCTCTGTCAGGAATGAGAGGAATCTGCAGCAGAAGCAGCAGCAGCTGGCAGGTGGGCCGATGTCCCAGGATGCACCGCGTGGGGCACGCCGTGCGCCGCGCACGCCTCGCGCTTAGCCCTTTTATTGTGTCAGGGGGCTCAACAATCACGCTGGCATTCACAGACGCGCGTCTATTCAGGACGCCGCCGGCCTCTCCGGCGGACAATGACGGCCGCGAGTGCGTCAACACTCCTGTGAATCGAGGGGAAGGGAGAGGCCGGCGGCCGGCGGGCGACACGCAGACATAAAGCGTGCCGAGTGCAGAGAAAAGAGACTCCCCGCGATTTCCTGAGCTTTCCCGACGAGTTGTGTCCGTTTGACTCCGAAATTGGACGAGAACATCGTATTTTGGAGGTGGAATGACCTCGCAACACGTCAGTGCTATCATTTCAATCTTCATCATGCATTGAAAGGCACTCAGTCTATCATATATATATATATATATATATATATATATATATATATATATATATATATATATATATATATATATATACATGACTTTTCCAAGACTTTCAAATTTCCACGACCAAACTGAACAATTTAAGAAAGTGTTGTGCGTTTTTGAGCGTCTTTCTTTCAAAAACATATTAATTATTTCAAACTCGGCGTAAATGAACATGTGATTATAACAACATTTCCATGACTTTTCCCAAACTTTTATGATTGGATTTTTTTTCCATGACTTTTCCAGGCCTGGAAATGACCATTTTTAAAATTCCATGACTTTTCCAGGTTTTCCATGACCGTAAGAACCCTGATATATATATATATATATATATAGTGTGAATAACACAGACACATACTCTACTGTACATGTAATGACTCAGGCCCGATAGCTGAACCACAAACAGCTGCTCTCAGCACTGAGATCTGGCTGGCATGACGACACCGCAGCCTGTCTGAAGTTGAAAATAGAGAAGAACTGTGTGTTGGTTCGACGGGAAAGACGAGGTAACAGGTGTGTCTCCCGAGGTCACCGAGCTAACGTCTCGGAGGAACGCCTCCGTCCCTCGTGAACTCACGTTTTCAGCGTGCCAGATGTCATGAGCTCCGTGACCAGAACAATACATTTCTTTCCTTTGCACGGTCCCTCCCAGGAGTCGTAGAAGCGGACAATGTTAGGATGCTGGAGACCCTTCAACATCCCGGCCTCCTCTTTGAAGCGCTGGCGCTCCGACTTGGACAGCTTTCGATCCTGCACACGGGGACAGAGGAGCAGAATATAAGTAACGCGGAGATAAAGACAGGAAGAGACATTGTTCATCTGGAACATCTAGAGGGCATTTACCCGAAGAGGGAGTGAGATAACAATCAAATTAGGCTGGAAGGATGGGGGGGGGGGGGGAGAAACGAATCAACAGGATGGAAATAAACAAGGTAGGTAGAGAGGAGAGAGGAGGAGGACTAATAAATGCTTATAAAGTATCAAACACTGAACCAGCATCTAAACAGAGAGGACATCAAATACAGCACTAGAGGAGGAAGTGGAAAGGGAAAAAACAATCGGCTGTCCTTTCATGTTGGCTGGATGGAGACATCCGATGGAGGGAGACTGTGTTTGGATGTGAGGGGCATGTAGACAAACTGGTTCATAAAAGTCATTTATAAATAAACCGGTTTGATTCACCGCAGGAGGCAAAGTTAGTTAAGTAAGCTACGCGCCTGTGTTGCTGTTTTTTTTAATCTCGCTCCATATAATTACCCTCCAACTCCAGCGTTAACCCCCGGGGAGGTTGGAGACAGAAACAAACGGGCATTGTTCCTTACTGTGTCATTTACTTCCTGCTGTTTCACTTCGTATGCTCTCAAAAAGTTGAATGAAAAAAATGCGTCCAGTTAAAAACAGAGAAGACAAAAAAAAGCTGAAAATATGACTTTGTTTAACCCTCCTGTGACCTTTGGGGTCAATTTGACCCACATTCAAATTTTCAGTTTAACGTCTGTTAAAAAATGAGATTTTTTTTTTCATGACTTTTCCTAATTTATTGATAACTGGAAAAATCTAAAATTCACATGATATGTTTTCAATGTCCTGTACACAACTTATACATTCCTACATTTGACCACAGGTGTAAAATATATAAGAAATATCAATCTTTCTATTTATTTAAAAGGGCTATTTAGGTAGTCGACAAACAAACGTAAAGTGACGCTTAACCTTGGAAACAATATTAATTCTAATAATTTTCTGGAGGTTTTAATTGTTGTGGTCAAATTGAGCCCAATGGTAAAATATGTGAGTACATGTGAAGGTAACAGGAGGGTTAACTCGTCACGATTCCTTTTTCTGTCGACCAACGGATCGATTCTCGTCTGTACAATATGAAGACTGGAAGCACGAGACATGTCGTTATTACCACGGCGTTGGTTTCTCCAGCTGCTTCTCTTCGCCTCCCGGTGAGCAGCTTCACCAGGAATGCGTACCTCGCCATGTCAATGATCCCCCGCTGGCGTCCCCCCAACACACACTCCCACCCTTCTCCCGACTCTTCATCAAACCCTCAGGTTCAAGGTCCGGACGCTTACTTCCCGCGTCCGCCCGCATTCGTGTTGCTTGGCTGTGAATCGTGGTCTATAACATTAACGCCAACTTTTTTACAGAGTCTTTATGGCTGGTGGTCGTCGCCGCCCAGCGCGACTAAAAAACGGCTGAAGTTACCGTCGACATTCTTCCATCCCGCGGACAACGAGCTTCCCAGAAAAGTTTAATGGGCATTCCAGCTCTAGCACGGATACCTCGGTCAACATGGATGTAAAGGGCAGTGTGGGCGTATCCAGCCTGGTAATGAAGTGTGTGTGTGCGTGTGTGTGTGTGTGTGTGTGTGTGTGTGTGTGTGTGTGTGTGTGTGTGTGTGTGTGTGGTATATCAACACGTATAAGGGAATGTGTCAATGAGTTTCTTTACACATCAGTTTAAAAAAAAAATGTATATACACTACCGTTCAAAAGTTTTGGGTCACCTAGAAATTACCTTATTTTTCAATGAAGATAACATTAAATTAATCAGAAATACACTATAAACATTGTTAATGTAGTAAATGACTATTCTAGGTGAACATTTCTGGTTTTTAATTAAATATCTATATAGGTGTGTGGAAGCCCATCTCCAGCGTTCTTATGGTACATTGTGTTATCGCCTTAGAAGACTAACGGAGGGCAAAACCCTTGAAAACCCTTTTTAAGTTAGCACAGCTGAAAACAGTTATGCTGGTTAGACAAGCTTTAAAACTGGCCTTCCTTTGAGCTTGACATTTTAAGCTTTAACAAAATGCATATTTCAAATAAAATCAATTTTTTCTAACCTTGTCAATGTCTTGACTATTTGCTTTTTGTTGTAGGCATCAAAGTGTGTGTCCGCTTTAGTGAGAGTGTGCTTCTTTGCTTTGCCTGACTGTGTGTGCATCAATGTTGAGTTTCTTCACCGGCTCGGTGTCTCACTGTCGTCGACACATTCAGCGCAAAAGCCCCCAAAAATAAACAAATTCAGAGTTGCCAGCTGACGACGATAAAATGAAGTGACAAACGCTCACCACTCAAAGGAGCTGAGGCCAAGTGTGATTGCAGCTTCCTCTGTGGCTCTTGATTACTTAATGTATGCATGCAACGCGTTCACAGGATAACCCGTCGGTACAAGTGGATGGCACAGAAAACAGAGACTAAAGAAATGTGGAAGAGAAGTTCCAATTAACCTGGAACAGGCATTTGTGTTTGGAGAGGAACTAACACCACACATCCAGAATGTTGAATGATGTTGGAGACCCTTTAAGACCCTTTTAGACTCTATTAGACCCTTTAAGACTCTATTAGACCCTTTTATACCTATTTAGACCCATTTAGACTCTTTTAGACCCATTTAGACTATTTTAGACCCTTTTAGACCCTTTAAGACCCTTTAAGACCATTTTAGACCCCTTCAGACCCTTTTAGACCCTTTTAGAGCTTTTTAGAGCCTTTTAGACCCTTTAAGACCCTTTAGACTATTTCAGACCCCTTTATACCCTTTTAGACTTGTTCAGAGCCTTTTAGACCCCTTATAGTCCCTTTAGACCCCTTTAGAGCCTTTTACACCCTTTAAGACCCTTTTAGAGCCTCTTAGACCCTTTTAGAGGATGAAAGAAAAGTGAAGAGACGGATTGCTGCCGACAGGCGTGACACAGACTGTTTGATTAAATACAGACGGCACAATAACTGAAAACACAACTAGAGTGTTTTACATTTGAAGAAGCAACTGTATTTTTAAGGTGACGTAGGATCAGAGGTTGGAGGTTTGAAAACTACTCTATGCAACAGTTTCAGGATAATCACCACAGCAACCAGTTTTAAATATGTAAAGCATCCAGTTCAACGGTGTTGTTGAAAAACATTTGTTACGGCATTGTTTTGTTTGATTTGAGTACTTCATTTAGATTTGTCCTTTTTTTTTAAAGGATCCAGCGCATTAGTGCAAATCATCCGAGACGAAGCACAAGCTCAGCATCCATCAATCAGGGCTTAAAGCTACAGTGCCACCAAATCCAACAACACTGGGACAGACAGTGGTGATCGTGTTGAGTGGGTCTCAGAACCATCTGCCAACACCTACCCCACAAACCAATCAACAAGCACCGGAGATTCTGCCAGGTCACGTCTTTTCAATGTTATAAAGCTTTTAGAAAACCGTGTGAGCTGCTTCAGAGATTAGGACAACCTCTGAGGTGAAGATCTCATATCGTCACATTGTATAACATGGGGCCTCATCTATATCATATGACAGAGAGAGAGAGAGAGAGAGAGAGAGAGAGAGAGAGTCCGAGATCCTGAAAGTGTGTATTAGTGTGCATGTGTGTGTGTGTGTGTGTCATGGCCCCATAACAGCTTATCCCTTCATCCCGCAGCAACCACTTCCCTGATGATGTCCCATTAGCGACTGACACATACGCTCACCAAACCGCACTCGCATTCGGTTTCTTCCTGTATCGCGATCACGTGACTCACTGCGTGGTCACGTGATGAGAACTTGCCGGTCACCTGACTGACTGGAAGCGATGTTCAATTTCCGAGCAGCTCTCAGAAAAACGCCTGACCATCGCTGTTTGACTCCTCCCCCCGGGCACTGGATGATTCTCTCTCTCTCTCTCTCTCTCTCTCTCTCTCTCTCTCTCTCTCTCAGCAGACAGCCAGTCTAAGGGGGCTTCATAATCCATTACTAATGCTTCCTTGTTCTCGTGGATAAACGGATATGCAGCTATACAGTAGAGGCTACCATTGTTTATTATAAGCTTTTTGGCTATTCAAGGAATTCATTTGATCCGTGGCGCATGAGTCTTTCTCTTGATGGTTATTTCTTTCTTTCCATCCCTTCTTTTTCGCTCCGAGCTTCAAAACATCATGAGACTCGAGTTTGTCAGACTCAAAAATACCCTCTCCCTCTCCATTCATCCCCCTCTCTCTCTCACATGAGGACAGGCCGTTACACAGATCTGCAGACTCTCATCTGAAGCGAGGACTTCTCGTCCTCTCCTCCTTTCACGAGAGGACTTGAAAGAAGCTTCCTATACATCACTCCATAAGTGATAGTTTCACACCTGACTGCCCAATTTCGGTTCTGTAACAGTGATCTCACACACACACACACACACACACACACACACACAACTGGCAGCCAGACAGGCGGCAGAAAGGGAATCAGATGTGTTGCAGCATTGCGCCGCTTCCTGCAGAGAAGCTGAAAGCCGATACCCTCTGATCGACTTCTGGAGTCTGGACGTCCCGCTGGGCTTTTACACTCTGGGATCGCCTGCTCTCGCCTTCTCTGGGCGAGCATGGAACCCTCCCAGCGCCGGATGGATGGAGGTTGCGACAGAAGACAATACCAGAAGATTCGGACCGTAAACCCTCTGACACGGGGAAGTGGTACTTCAACAACTCCCGTTATGCCTGGTGCCGTGTTGGGGAAGCTCCTCACAGGAGGGGGTCCAAAGCGCCTGATCTCTCCTCGGGACGGAGCAAGCCTACACATGGCATACATACACGATGGCCTGTGTCGGTTTCCTTTAAATAAAAGCAGTTGGTGTTTATATAAGAAAAGAAAATCCAGAAGAGGAACAAGAAAAAAGGAGAATGAACTCTTTCGACAGCGGTTTGAATTCATAAAGTTATCTGTAATGTAATGGAACGGTTTCAGCAGCAAAGGAAGTTTTAGGAAAACACTCAGAGTTTACGATCCCAACAGTCGATCGTAAACTTCACCCGTGATAATGACGCCGGTAGAGACATGACATTTGACCTCTGCATTTAATTTATTCTAAGCATTCTAGGAGCAGAACTTGGGGTTCGGTGTCTTTTTAAAAAGGACACTCGGGAATCGAACTGCCAAACATGTGGTTGAAGGACTACATCTGCGTGGCATATATATATATATGTGTGTGTGTGTATATATATTATATTATATATATAATATATATACACACATATATATATATATATATATATATAATATATAATATATATATACAAATATACTGTGTATATATATATAAAAAATATATACACCCATATATATATTATAAATAATATATATATTATAAATAATATATATATTATAAATAATATATATATATATATATATATAGACTTCCATGTTACAAACAAACCCTCTACTATATGGTGCGTCTTCACACCACCAAAGTAACACACCAAAAGGACTCCATACGTCACAATCTAACGTCAGCCTTTATAAAGATGCTCGGATTCTCCAATACAACTTTGTTTAATTTGATTAATTGCTCCGGAAGTTATCATTATAAAATCACTTTAAAACCTCCAACCTGCAGGCATAATTATACAAATGTTGTGCCCGCATTAAGGATGTTCCATAACTTGAGTGACATCGCTGGGATGTCTCATTCTCCTGATTCGTTTCATGTGGAAACGTGTAACCAATGGGACCAAAACTGAAGAGAAAAAAACAAACGCGAACAAAGTAAATACTTTAACCAAAAGCTTTTATTGCTGAAAGCATTCAGAGACTATTTGGTTTTAACTCTCCAACGTCTGCAGCCCGAGTTAAACTTCTTACACGAACAATACAATAAAGAGAACGAGTGGGAGAGGTTTATCAAGACGAGCTGCAGATGCTTTAAGAATTACTGCGCTGCAAACAAAAACATGCATTAGCTCATAGAGTCACCTTCAAAAGCATTATTGCAAACCACTGGCATTTTATGTGTTGCTTGGAAACCTGACTGAACTATAAACTTCTCATCCGACTTTCTGCACTGCTTTGATGTTCCTCTGATTAACCTTTTGAGTCCTGACCTACATTTCGAAGAATGCCCGTCTGTAACTGGAGAGAAAAAAGAGGACCTGTAAGTCTTGATTACATTAAGCCCGTCGGTTGAGTGAAAGAGCCGATTTGTTTCTATATGCAGTAAAAGACCTACAGTGGCGGTGGACGGGGCACATGGAGGTGTGGCGTGTGTGTGTGTGTGTGTATGTGCATCTGCAAGTGCATGAAAAAGGCCCAGTGTGTTCCATTAGTGTGTAGCCAAAGTGTCTCTCAGACCCCCCACACTCTGGAAATACTCTCCCGCAAAGAACCACAAACCCCCTACGGCACGCACACACACACACGTGCGCGCACACACACACACACACACACACACACACATAGACACACAACTCATAAACATGTGCAGGAAAAAGACACAAGCGTGCATGTTTCACTTGCACACAAAAACCAAAACCTTTCCAGGACTTTTACCACAGCTTGTTTTGGTTAGCCAGCATGTGAGAGAGATGGGGGTGGGGGGGTACGTCAAAGAGAGAGAGAGAGAGAGAGAGAGAGAGAGAGAGAGAGAGAGAGAGAGCATCTGTTATAAATAAGTGATTGAAAGGGGGAGAGGAAAGGATGGAGACTGATCTCATCATTTATACAGACATTTAACCAAAACTGAGATCTGAGATCCCTTGTTCGTACCCTCCTCCGATATCCCCCGTGTGTTTCATCCGTCTTCTCGTTCTCTCTTTCTCTCCCTTCTCGTCTCTGCCTCGCTCGCTCTTTGTCTCTCCATCATCCCCTGCCCTTCCCTCCTTCTTTCCTCCTATTTAGGTGGTTTTTGGTTTCCCATCAATCACCATGCTACGTATTGCAGTAACCAGGGCCATGTGTGTGTGTGTGTGTGTGTGTGTGTGTGTGTGTGTGTGTGTGTGTGTGTGTGTGTGTGTGTGTGTGTGTGTGTTGTAATCCGACCTGGCTGTGGTAGAAAATCGGTTGGTTCTGGAGAAAATGTGGTGGGATACATACACTTTGTTTTTTCTTGTGTGTCCTTTGGAGATATAATGATGAAACTATTTGGTTTTCTCTGGAGTGGCTTTAGATAAAATGACAACAGCAAACTAATTATTGAAAGAAGAACATGAGATTAGGTATCAATCCTCTGTGGGAGACATATTGATTGTTTTTCTTCTTTGTCTGATTCCTAACAGGCACAACAAACAAACCCATTCATCAGCATGGGTTCGATAACAACCCCAGTGTGTGTGTGTGTGTGTATGCACACGTTGCGTACTCATGTGTGTTAACAATAGGTGCCATCTCAGCCTACCACTGTGCAGCCTATTGTCTCGTCACACACACACACAATGTGCCAATGAAGTCATTACTCTCTGTTGTGCGGGTCATTCCTCTCCTCTCCTCTCCTCTCCTCTCCTCTCCTCTCATCTCATCTCATCTCATCTCATCTCATCTCATCTCATCTCATCTCCTCTCCTCTCCTCTCCTCTCATCTCATCTCATCTCATCTCATCTCATCTCATCTCCTCTCCTCTCCTCTCCTCTCCTCTCCTCTCCTCTCCTCTCCTCTCCTCTCCTCAGGATTCCCCCTCAATACCAGCAGGATGCATTTCAAGCTGTCCCTCACGCCCACATCACACCCTCGAGCTCAGCCACTCGATCCAAAGATAATGAAAGGAAATCGGAGGATAATGAGTGGGACTTCCCCTGGAACGTGTTAATCCTCAACAGAAGGACAAGGCATGCAGAGGAATCACATCTTACCGGGAATAACCCCAAATATGGAGCCGAGAAGAAGGGACGACAAGCTAGCTATACATCTTCTATAGTTCACACTGTTGGTTTAACCACATCTGTGTACTGCAGACATATTTATACTATTTCACATGTCACTTTAACACACACTTACAGTACCGTGTCTGTTTGTGCACTTTATTTTATTTCATCCCATTGTAAATGTAATGTTTAACTTCTTGCACTGAGTTGACTGTTGATTGTTCCTTCTTTGTTCTTTGTCTAATGTACACACCAGCCGCCAAGTCAAATTCTCTGTGTGTCTAACACACGTAGCAAATAAATGTTTCTGGTTCTGATGGCTAAACCAAAGTAAAGTCCAAATCCTCTAATCAGCTGAACCGACCCGTTTATAGCCGTCTAATAAAGCTCCATTCATCGGTTGTGGTTTGATTGAAATGATTAGCGACCGACAATGGCCCCTTTGTCGCTGCAACAGGAAACACAGATCTAATAAAGTTATGTGCAGAAAACAAGGATGTTTTACACGGTTACGAAAGTATTGGTCACGTTAAAAGGATAAAATTTAAAAAGTGTTTCAGCTTCATTATGACAATTAGTATTACGTATTACAGGGAAGTAATAGGCTGGGAGGGGTCTGACTTCCACAGAATGTGTTTGTGCTTGTCAGGATATTTCTAAATTAATAAGACAAATATACACTACTGTTCAAAAGTTTGGGGTCACTGAGAAAATGTTGTTTTCCATGAAAACTCACACTTTTATTTATTAAATGAATACAAGATTAATACAAAATATAGTCAAGACATTGACGAGGTTAGAAATAATGATTTTCATTGTAAATATTAATGTTGTTCTTCAAACTTGTGGCTCAAAGGAAGGCCAGTTTTAGAGCTTCTCTCACCAGCATAACTGTTTTCAGCTGCGCTCAGATAAAAAGGGTTTCAATGTCAAGGAATAATCTGTTTGTGGAAAATGCTAAATAAAAAGTTATATTAAAAAAAATGTTTCAAGGGGGTTCTACCCCTCTGCTAGTCTTTTAAGGCAATAACACAATGTACCATTAGAACATGGAGATGGGCCTCTACACACCTCTGTAGAGACTTCATTAAAAAACAGAGAATAGTCATTTACACATTAACTATGTAGAGAGTGTATTTCTGATTAATTTAATGTCATTTTCATCGGAAAAAACTGTTCTTTTTTTTCTTTTTTCTAAGTGACCCCAAACTTTTGAACGGTAGTGTATACCTTTATTCCCACAGTGGGGAAATTTCAAAGATATCTTATAATAATATATTCTAAACGCCTGTTTCGAGAGCGTCTACATTGATCGATCGGGCCGTGAAATGCTCTTTGAAGTGTAACGAAGATACATTTGAAACGCGATGGCTGCCATGCATCCCTAATCCGGCCTGAGGGTCCCTGAAAGTCTTTGAACTTCTCAGAATGTGACCGTTTTCTCAGAGGCGGCGGCTCGCGCAACTTCTGTGTCAAGTGTGCGTGTCAAGTGTGTGTGTCTTGTCACACGTGCAAAAAGTGTCTACAGCTCATTCGCAGAATTTTTTATTTGCAGAACTTTGGTTCCCCTAATTTAGTTTGTCTGTTTTTAATTTATTTGTAATTTTTTTATTTTTTTATTTATTTGTTTAAATTCTTTTTTTTCTTCTTTTTTTTCTTTTAATATATACTTTTAAATGTAATATTGGTTTCTTACTATTCCACTTGTTTTGCTTTAACTCTCTGTGGAGCACTTTGTAAACATTGTTTTTAAAGGTGCTATATAAATAAAGTTATTATTATTATTATTATTATTATTATTATTATTATTATTATTATTATTATTATTATTATATGTTGAATCGATTTATTTCCACTGACCCGAAATCTGACCGAGTTTAATGAAAAAGAGAGACGGCGCGACTAATCAAGTCTTCTTGCGTCCCGTAAACTGTCGGGGGGGATCATGGATGAAATCCCTGCTAACGCCCAACAGATGCCATCGACTTCATTACCAAGACGCATTTACGGCGCCTTCCACGGCGTGTAAACGGCGTCTCACAGCGACGTCTCACAGCGACGTCCTGCCTCTGTTACGGGGGGTCAGGACGAGGGCTGGCCCAGAGAGAACGACGACATCATCTCAGAGCACTATCCCTTTACACTCCATTAAATTAAGGCCCAGGCTATAAACGCACAGGCCCACCTTCTCGGATTTCACTTTAAAGATCGTCGGCAGCCAATCGAGTCGCGGCACTCGGTGTTCCTCGTGTGCAGCGGCAGATGATATCACTGCAGCAGTTAAAGAGGCAGCGCCAACTGTTCCGCCATTTTTGTTTGTAGTAGTTAGGTTATAGGATGACTATTAGCAGATATTTTAGTGATCTAATGTTTGCATGTTTTGATGAGTTGTTCCCGTTGTGCCGGTGTTCTGTCATTTCATGCTACTTGTCAAGAACAGATACCTTGTGGTATTGCGCATGCGCCGAGTCGATTTTCCGAGTTTGTTTGACACGCCCATCATGTTTTACCACCCTGTCGATGCACGTCTGATAACAGGGAGTGACATCTTCAAAATCCCGATTATTTCCCTAGTTAAAAGTACATTCAGCATGTATATTGTACAGGTAGTAATAATATGTAGTAATGACATGTAGATTAATGAGTGATAAGCAGTTGCTATTTCTTTTGTGTCAATAAATTATTGTAAACATGAGTTTGTTCACATTATCATAATAAAGCACTGGTTTATTATTAGGGTATGTCGTGTTGAAGATAAACACTTTAACAGTGAAAAATTAAACATTGAAATTTGAAAGAAAAGCATATTTTGATAGTACAATAACATCCTATCAGATAGGGTAGCATGAATCGATACACACCTATCGGTTTATGCAGCGGGAAACAAATTCTGACAAGGCAGCAAAAAATGACAGAACACCGGCGTGAAAACACATTCACGGCCTGCTGCTTTTCTACTGATTGACAATTGGTGGCAAAAATGTGTCAAGAAACAAATATGTCTAATGTTTTATGAAGGAGGAAAAATATTTATTAAGCATGAGGCAATTTGTCCAATCAACCAACCTTTAATTAGGACAATCGATGTTGTACTATCACCTCTTTGTTCAGACCGATCTCCTAAGACTTCAAGATGATATTTGTTTTTGCATCTTTAACCTTCACATTGAAAATGCAGAAGGTTATGTTTTGATTGTGTATTTATTTATTTATTTGTATGAGTGTTACTCACATAAGTCAACATTTATTCTAAGAAACCACTTTATAGCCAACCGTCCGTTTCCATTTGAACAGTGTTGCTTTGGCACAAACACACATTGATACGACACGCACTGTGTCTCTGGTGTGTGTGTGTGTGTGTTTGTTTGTGTGTGTTTGTGGCCTTTTTTCTTCCACAAGTCCCGCAGGTTGTCAACAGATTAACAAAAATCCTGAAGAGAAATACAAAAAAAGCACACACACACACACACGTATGAAGCATATACACAAACTCTACTCTTTCATGAGTACAAACAAATTAAATTAACATTAAATAAATAAAAAAACCTCAACACGAGTCAGATTAAATAAGCATCAGTGGTGGAACGAGCTCCCCACTGACATCAGGACAGCAGAAAGTCTCTACATCTTCCGCCGAAAACTGAAAACGCACCTTTTCCGACTATATCTGGATTAATCACAGACTTGCACTTTAGTAGCACTTGAATGGCTCTTATTATGGTACTTTTGTAGTTTGACTATGATGAGGAAATGTTACTTTCTGTATTCTTGTTGTTCTTAGTTTGTACTCTAGGTTGAAATGCACTTATTGTAAGTCGCTTTGGATAAAAGCGTCTGCTAAATGACATGTGATGTAATGTAATGTAATCAAACACGAGGGATTACCTCATGTCAAGAGGAAAGGAGAGGGGGAAGAGAAGAGAGGGAACGAGACTGAAATGAGTAGACGATGGATCGCGGGAGAAAAAGAATATAAAAGACTATAGAAGCAACAAGTTAAAACATCAAATATAGAAGTTAACAATCCTTGCCCCCCACCCCCACCCCAGGCAGAGGAGCTGGCTCAAGGCTCTAGCTCTGACGTGGTTCATGGGAGAAGTTAAACAGATACGGGCTACTGATGTGGCCGTGAGCTAGGAGCTCAAGAATCTGTGACAGACAACTGGACGGCTTCCAGAGAGCTCCAGCAGCCCAGTGTGTGTGTGTGTGTGTGTGTGTGTGTGTGTGTTGTGTTACATGCAGGTTTTGGGGTTAATGTGTTCCAGATGAGAGCCCATTACGGCTCTGCTACAAGACATTAGCCTAGTTTCTTTTTGCATACTTGTTCTCCAGCTCACATTCTCAGACACTCGCATTGGGATTTGATGTATTTAAACAAAAAATATGTCAACATCTGTTCTGTTATATTATATGATGCGGACATGTTATCCCCCAAATGCAGGGGAAAAACTAACTTTGATGTTGTTCCTTTTTTAATTGCAAGGAGAGAATAAATGTGTAAATTATTATGAGTTTATACACGTGACCGACAGAACAAGTGCGGGAAGCGGAGGAAGCGCGAGAGGAAGGAAGTGAGGACGGAAGTGAGGTTTCAGGAAGAGGAAACGGGCATTTCATCCTCCGAAGTCTTTCCCATTGGGACGAGTCACAATGCAGAAACGTTCCATCCTCCTCCAGATCTCGCTCGGCATGTGAACACACATGCAAAGTGAATTACGGCAGGCATTTCTTTGAAAAGCAATATTTCACAGAGAATTCCAGGGAAATTAAAACAAGATCGGTCTCAAGTACAGTTCCCAGAACAGCTAAAGTCCAGCCAAGTGTGCAACCTACAGCAGATTGTTGAGGGACTGAGGAGAGGAGATGGGGCTGGGATTATATGACACTGTGATGCAATCAGTGTTCGAACATCATGCGCGCGCATTCTCCCACCCACACCCGCACACAGTGTAGGGTTACTGCAGAGGTGCCTCTGTGTCTCAGAAATGCCTCTCAGAGACAGAATTGTCAATGTCACATGGACTGAGTCACATCCACCTGAAACACACGGCCCTTGATGAGGAAAACCACTCATGTGTTTACATGATGGTATAATTCAAATCTTGCTTTAGTCGGACTATGCTATCTTTTGGGGGATTTGCTATTATCCCAATATACATGGCAGTGAGTAATTCGAATCATTGGCCGAAAGCATGTCACCTCCGATACAATAGGGGGCGCTGTTTTCACTACAACTCATGGTGATACGGCCATTTCCGCTTGTGTGCGTATGCGCAAAGACGCAAAATCCGGTTCCTAATCCAATTGACCGTTACATGCCGCGATAGTCGGATTATCAACCGGATCGGATCGAGTTATCCAGGGGCGTTAATCGGATCGTAGTCGGACCGCACATAGTCGATCAAAGGTTTTGAGATGAAACGGATAATTCGATTTCAGTCGGACTAAGACAGTTATTCGAATGCATGTAAACTCGGTCAGTGCTTCACAAAATATGTTGGACAGGACAGGTGAGCCAATGCTGCTGGATGAAAACCCAGGTGCCCCAATTAAGATGTGATTTATTTTTAGGTGGGGTATTGTATTATAGATCGTGCAAGCGTTATGTTATCGATGGGAGGGAAGAGGGGGTAGAACAGAGTGGCAGCCCGCATGAGAAACTGTAAAGAAAGAGGAGAGACAGAGTTTGAAAGTGAAAGTGAGTTGAATGGGGAAATGTGTTGGGGAAAGTAAAAATAGGGCTTCATGGGGAGGAGGACAGATGGGAGCAGAGCAGAACAGAGGATGAGAGGAAAGTAGCAGATGCTAATGTTTTAACAGGAACAGGGTAGAAGAAGAGCTAAAAAGGAGGAGGAGGAGGAGGAGGAGGAGGAGGAGGAGGAGGAGGAGGAGGAGGAGGAGGAGGAGGAGGGAAGCAAAGACGTGTTTGAAGAAGATTTTGGCAAAGAGGGGGGTAGGCTTGAGAGGAGGTGGGAGGGAAGAAAGCTCAGATAATGAGCTGTCAAATTAGACAAAAGCTGAATTGTAGACCTTCGAAATGAGCTTTATTCTCTGGAAATATAACGTAAGTGCAATGATGACAACGAAGCCGCGCTAATGAGACGACGACTTCGGTTCACACACGGTGTAACAACCTTTTGCCGAGCAAACTATTGTACCAAGATAACTCCAAGGCATGACTAAAAGTCTTAATGAAGACATTCTGTGCAAGGAATGAAGTTAAAAGGTTTATTCAGAAAGTGACAGGATTAATCGCTCGTTCTTAGGCGCGACATTAATTTGTTCTTTGAGTTGAGAAGGTTTGTTCTTATTGTAGCTGTGATGGTATTTTCTCTTCTTTTTAGAGAAGGCCTATACTTGAAGAAAGTTTTTAGCACTGTTAGGTTGTTATAATTTATTTTGATAACATCTGCATAGGTCTTATGTTTTAAATTAATACATATAGAAAGATATTATAATAGAAAATATTAGGGAGAATATTGATATTGTTATTAATGTGTTATGAAGCATAGGGGTAATGTTTACTCTATGCAAATGTAATGGCAAGAATTAATGTATGTTCATGAGAGTGACTATGTTAGTATTATAGATGGACGAAGCCGCTTGAAATCCGTGACGTGACTTACAATAACAAGGGACTTTTATTGTGAAAGTGACTTTAATACAGACAATGATAGACAGGACTTTCATTGTGAAAATACTTGACCGGAAATGACGTTTTGACCCCGGGCGATTGATAATACTTCGGGGAAAAGACGAATCGTGTCTCTTCTTCAGGTGACCGCCAGGCCGGACCGAGGAAGAGCGCGGCCGTGAGCTTTGATTGTTTGTTCTACACTTTCTGCCATTAAATGTTGATAAATTAATTCACGCGCGTCCGGAAGCCTGTTCTCCACCATCTGCGAAGTGCCTGCAGATTCAGAATACCTTACAGCACCAATTAGTTAACATTTTGAATTTCAGATTTCAGATTTGACCTCAATGTTTTTTTAAAGTGACCTCATCACAAACATTTCGAGCTGCTGTTCTCGATCCACGTCGACCGGGTCGCGACCCAAAGACGAGGACAGTTCGCTATCTCGGGCGTCTCCGCTCCGGCGTAATGGTTGGCAGACTTTCTTACGGGGCACGAAGTTGGATAATTACGATAATGTACAGCTGCGCCGCCTCTGAAAGGAAATCCTGTAATTAATCATCGCTTCATCTGGCTGCAGTTACCTTCACAAAAGACCTGAACAACAGCTGAGCTCCTCTTAATGTCACTCACACACACACACACACACACACACACACACACACACACACACACACACACAACGTATATATACATTGCACACACTCAGGCAAGTAAAAGTGAACACACGGGATCCATAGGATGAACTGTGACCTACTTCACACCTGAATAAGGTGAGTAAACGAGGGGGGGGGGATAAAGAGGTCCAACTTTTGTTCTTGGGAACAATGATAACAAAGAGCGGTGACGATATGCTTTTAAAGTCTTAGTTAACACAATGGCTGCTTAAAATAGTCAAACAATAACCCCCGACATGAGGAAGACTCTGAACGAGACTCGTTTCTTTGGATTCGTCAGACTCCTGCAGGAGAGCGGCGGCGGCGGCCTGAAGGTAAAACGAGACGCGCAATGAAAGTTGCGGGTTTGGATTTCTCGGAAGGCGAGGAAGTGACGAACGTTTTAGCAGCTGCTGCGGTGGAGTCTCTCAGAGGCGATGTCGTTTATGTGAGATCCAGTGATGAGTTACATTACTGCATTAAGAAATCCAAACCGATCCAAGTAGGCTGCAACTGAGGATTATTTAGATTATTGTTTACGCCGCTGATGATATTCTCAATTATTCAAATATGAATCTGGCAGAGAGAACACACAATGTCAGTCGCACGCACAATGAGGCGATTTCAAATGGCCAATCGTCCAAAAGTTTAAGATATTAGAGGTCAATGAGGTCCAGATGTATGGAGGACTCAAAATGACCTAAGTATAAATAAATAAATGCATGAATAAATATAGCAATAAATAAATAAATGCTTAAATAAATGTATAAATAAATGTATAAATTCTTAAATAAATGTATAAATAAATAAATAAATAAACATATAAACAAATAAATAAATGCTTAAATAAATGTATTAGACAGAGGTTCGGACCGCCCAAGCTCATTTGAATATGCGGACACGTAAATGTCACACATAAATAAATGAAGAAATACGTGTGGACACATAGAGAAATAAATAAATGAAGAAATATATTTATTTAATGATGTCCTGTTGATTTATAACTTATATTTATTCATTTCTGTATTTATTTATTTATACATTTATTTAAGCACTTATAAATGTATTTATACATTTATTTAAGCATTTATTTATTTATTCATGCATTTATTTATTTATACTTAAGTCATTTTGAATCCTCCATACAGATACACACAGAGTGAGCGCACACTCAGACGTGGAGGGGGGGAAAGAAACAGAGAGAAAAATCTGGAAAACTTGTCCGGCGAGTGGCAGAGAGAGAGAGAGGGGGGGGGAGAGAGACAAAGACAAAGAGTGGGTAGTGTCAACAGAAATGCCTCCGCTCGGCTTTCTGGCCCAGATGAAAACACACAAAAGCACGCGTACGCACACAGACGCACACGCGTTACATCACACAGCTAGAGGTCTGCGAGGGGTCAGCAGAACAGGGCTGGAGCCAGATGGAGGAGGAAGGCGGGTGGAGTACGAGGCCAACGGGCTCCACCCAACGGGCTCCACCCGGCACCCCGAGGTGCAGGACGAGAGCCGAAGGACGCGATGAGGCTCGGCCCGGACGTTAGCCTTGATGAGTACGATTGTCTTTTGATAAGGAAGCTTCTTCATGACCCGTTCAAACACTTTCTGAAGTGAGGAGGCAGCGGTTCAGGTGCAAAGCCCAGGGGAGAAGTGTGTGTGCGAGTGTGTGTGTGTGTGTGTGTGTGTGTGTGTGTGTGTGTGGATAGGATCCATCAAAGCTACAACTTCAAAAGACTTCCCACACCTGTCCATTCTAAGTGCTGTGCCAACACACACTGCCACATCGGTGTGTGTATCTCTGTGTGTGTGTGTGTGTGTGTGTGTGTGTGTGTGTGTGTGTGTGTGTGTGTGCGTGTGAATCTTTCATTACTCTGATGAAAACCGGAAAGACACTATCTTGTTGCTGCAGTTATGTAAAACACGGAGTCAGAGCAGGGCTCGGTGACATCTGTCTCTTTAAACAGCGTACACACACACACATACATACACACACACACACATAAATACATACATACACACACACACACACACACTCTGAGAACTTTACTGCTATGCTTCACCCGCTGAGCAGGGAATGCAGAACCTGACCTCTTCGCATGTCCTTTCCATTTCCAGCCACACGGACAAACAACAAACTGTTATTTAGAGACGAAGAACATCTTTTATCGGATGGTAATTCACGTTGCGATCTCGTAACTTCCTGAAACTTATTTGTGTGACCTCAGAATCACACCCTTCAGCCTGGAGGGTTGGAGCCAGAACTCGACTTCCTCATCCAGCAAACACTAGTCACGTTTTCTGATGCGTCTCTACTGTAATTTATAAAGTGCAAACTTGATAGATTAACAATCCAACGGTGTGTTTGTCGTCTCCATAAATCTTTGTGAAACCGAAGCTTCTGCACATAGTTCAGTGACAGGTGCATTTCTGACTGCACCGCGCTCTGTTATTATCCACGTTTATGTCGATAACATCGCACTCTTAAACACTTCTTTTCAAATGTTACGTAACGTCACGTGTCGCCTGAACGCACCGCGCTCGTCAACTAGTGCATCAGCCAACAGCTGCTGCACAACAAAGAGAACAGAATACACACAACGCACAATGTACCGCAGTCTGGATTTAATACAAC
Organism: Liparis tanakae; assembly: GCA_036178185.1. Taxonomy (NCBI): domain Eukaryota; kingdom Metazoa; phylum Chordata; class Actinopteri; order Perciformes; family Liparidae; genus Liparis; species Liparis tanakae. Next base: position 11,540,375 of record CM070089.1, on the reverse strand, counting down.
ACTCCTCCATTTATGAAGAAAAGAGTATATGATGAAGAAGAAGAAAAAGAAGAGGAGATAGCGAAGACAGAAGGAGAAGTAAGGGAGAAGAAGAGGAGAGAAGGAAGAAGAAAGAGGAAGAAGAGGAAGAAGAGGAGGGAGAAGAAGAAGAAGAAGAAGAAGAAGAAGAAGAAGAAGAAGAAGAAGAAGAAGAAGAAGAAGAGAGAAGGAAGAAGAAAGAGGAATAAGAAAAAAGAAGAAGAGGAGAGAAGGGAGAAGAAAGAGAAAGAAGAGGAGGGAGGAGGAGAAGAAGAAGAAGAGGAGGTAAGGAATAAGAAAGAGGAAGAAGAGGAGGGAGGAGGAGAAGAAGAAGAAGAGGAGAGAAGGAAGAAGAAAGAGGAAGAAGAGGAGGGAGGAGGAGAAGAAGAGGAGAGAAGGAAGAAGAAAGAGGAAGAAGAGGAGGGAGAAGAAGAATAAGAAGAAGAAGAAGAAGAATAAGAAGAAGAAGAAGAAGAAGAAGAAGAAGAAGAAGAAGAAGAAGAAGAAGAAGAAGAAGAAGAAGGAAGAAAAAGAAAGAAGAGGAGGGAGGAGAGGAAGAAGGAAGAGGAAGGAGAGAGAAAGAAGAAGAAAAAGAAGGAAGAGGAGAAGGAAGAGGAGAAGGAGAAGAAGAAGAAGTCCCGACCAGGATGTTAATCTATACCAACATGACCACCAAACCGAACCTGGAAATACTGATGTCACGGATAAAACCAGCGACACGTCCCACATCCACAAATACTTTAATGTTCTGTAATGTTCGGTTACCAAAAACCAAAGTGGTGCCTCATCAGTTCACCACAGGGTCAAACAATGACACACACACACACACACACACACACACACACACACACTCGTGAATGTACCAGAAGTGACTGAGCGTGCGCGTTAACATCCTGTGACGGATATCAGACGTGATTCATGTGTTGGGAAAGCTTTCCGCCTCGTTTTCTTTCTTCTCCTTTTCTCTTTCTATCCGTCTCTACTCATCTGTCATCCTTCTGAAGGTCTCCGCCCCTGAAGACACGCCCCTCCCCCCCTTCTCCCCCGACTGCTTGTGTTTCAGGTGTGTCCGTGTCTGAATGCACGGATGCCAATGGGGGCGCGATTTGCATAAACGCGTGCACAGCCTTTATTATTTGCCGCCCCCGTGAGAGACATATATCATATCTGTTTATTACATCAGCTGTTCTGAGCATTTATTAAACAGCAAAGATGAAGTCGGGCAATCTGCAGTGCAAATAAAGAGACATTGGGACAACGGTGGGATTAAAAAAGGGTATAGGATTAAAACTGCTTAAAAAATAGTTAAACTGCTCTAATGGTCCGACGCTTTTACCTCTCCCTCCCTACAATAAATAATTAATCCCACATTTTTTTAAATAGAACTTGTTATACAAATTGAGCCACACACTACGGTTGCCATGTCTCTGCAAAGTGTCCAGTGGTAAATTCCCTAAACTGAGATGACACTCATGGGGAACCTACAAGAACTCCCTTTGCAATAGATCTGAACCAATGTATTGTTGTTGAGGCCTATAATAATCAATATTACCAAGGTTTATATGTCAAAGTATACATTTATATATATATTATTTTAGTAAAAAAAAAATTTACCTCTCACTTCCTGTTTATTACTATAATTTCAGGTACTTTTTGGCATTGACATTTTTTATTTATTTTTATTTTTCGTTTTTGAACAGGTGTAGTAATTAATATATACCATCCAGTCTTTCAAATTAAATAATATAGAACATATTGTTTTTTTAACCTGGTGACAATATAATGGCCTATATGTATTCTTTGCCGAATGCAAATTAAATTTGTCGTCACATTGGGGGTTTCGACTGATACAACTTGTATAGATGTATTTTCCTGAGCATGAGTAACATAACCATCTCCATGATCTCTTTATCTCTGCTGCAGCTGACTGACACACACAGAGAGATTGTTGCTCCTAAAGAGTGTTGTCTGACATGTTGTTCTGTCTGTGTCAATGAGGTAGGAGGAATAAACTTCACTCGGCTGACGTATCTTCGTCTCTCTGAAGCTCGCTGAGGAAGACTCGCTGGGACCCGCTTCTTCCATGTTTGAAAGAAGAGGAGTCTGAGTGTATGTGTGAGTTTAAAGAGGAGAGTTTGTGGCCTCCATTCAGGGCACACACACACACATACACCGACTATATCTGGATTAAAACACAGATTTGTACTTCAGTGGCTCTTAAATATCTCTTATTGTGGTACTTTTGTAGTTTGACTATGTGGAGGAAATGTTATTTTCTGTATTCTTGTTGTTCTTAGTTTGTACTCTAGGTTGAAATGCACTTATTGTAAGTCGCTTTGGATAAAAGCGTCTGCTAAATGACATGTGATGTCATGTAATGTTTACTGGGGTGAAAGTAATTTGAATATGAGCCAGATGCCGTCACGTGTGACGAAGAGGAGAGGAGAGGTTTAGTCAGGAGACGAGCAAAGGTAAACAAAAAGGCAAGAGCTAAAATATGAATCACGTGCTGCTGCTGCGGCTGCTGCTAACACATCCAGCCCACGGGACTGCTATTTATAGTCACACACACACACACAGAGAGAGAGAGAGAGCAGAGGAGGAAGAGTGAAAGTCTGAGGAAAAGAAACAAGACACCGAAAAGGAAGAATCAGTTCAAGAGAGGGCGGCAGACGGAGAGAGTGAATGATGAGTTGGACGGAGGAGAAATAGCGAACTGCCTTCGCCTGGAGGGCGGATGAAATGAGAGGAAGAAATATGGAGGGAAGAGAGGAACAGGTGTCTTCACCTGCCTCGAGGCCGAGTCGGCCAACAAAGAACAGGAGATAGAAATATTCTGTTTTTTACGAAGCCTCGTTTGAAATAGTCAGAATGTAACCGGTCTAATTTAATAAAGAAATAAAAGATACATCTTAATTCAGGAGAACACGAGCGATGGTCATACAAAACAAACTTCAGGGTGAAATCGTGAAAAATACGTTTTTTGTTTGTTTTTAAGTGCAAGGAGAAAATGAATTAGGAAGGCATATTTTTTACCGTGAATTAATTTATTGTCAGCTATTACCTTCTTTTTTATTATTTATTTTTTGTGAATTTATTTTTATTTTTATGAAGCCTCGTTTGAAATAGTCAGAATGTAACCGGTCTAATTTAATAAAGAAATAAAAGATACATTTTAATTCAGGAGAATACGAGCGATGGTCATACAAAACAAACTTCAGGGTGAAATCGTGAAAAACATATATTTTTTGTTTTTAGTGTAAGGAGAAAATGAATTAGGAAGGCATATTTTTTACCGTGAGTTAATTTATTGTCAGCTATTACATAATTTTTTTTTTTTTATGGGTTGCTTTTGCTCGGTTTTATTTGTTTTTACTATCTGTGTGGCACATTCTTGAAGGAAGAGTGCGATAAAAATGAAATGCATTATTATTATTATTAATCAAAGCAACACATTTATCAGTCATTTATTACGGTGATATTCTTTATACGCAGGCAAGTGAGTCATTTGAGTTGTAAACTAAAGTCAGTCAGTAATTTCAGCTCACATTAATGAACACACACACACAGAGACGCTGTCACACACCTACTCACACAAACGCTGCATCGATCACACTCGGCACCCCAATGGCAAACAAGCTAAGAGTTAAGGTTTGCTAATCCTCCCCTCCTAACAAAGGAGTGTGTGTGTGCGTGTGTGTGTGTGTGTGTGTGCACACTGTTTACTCGTATCATATAAAAGACGGGATCGAGGAACCATCGCTCACGTTGTTTTGTTAGCCCTGGCTGGCCGGACCTGTTTGGGTTGACGTTAAAAAGATCGTCCCTCGATAGCAATGACAGATTTACGACGCGCACAAAAGGGCCGTACGCGTCTTCATCAAACAAGAGATGGGAGTCTTCATCAAAAAGAATAAGAGAAAAAAGAGGCAGCGATGAAAGACATCAACGGACGAGTAGAGTCACGGTTGGTGACAGACTTTGCCGCCGTACTGGTTTGGGTGGAGGCCGCCATCGTTACATCACTTTTATCCAAAGAGACTTACAATAAGTGCATCGACCTAGAGTACAAACTCAGAACAACAAGAATACAGAAAGTAACATTTCCTCAACATAGTCGAACTAAAAAAGTACCTTAATAAGAGATATTTATTTATCATCGTGGAGAGCGGTTACGTATAAGAGACGTTCCCACGGAGACGCACACGCAGACGACCGGATCAGTGATGTTCAGGGTTCTTACGCATGTTGACCGATGGATTTCCAGGACTTTTCCATGCCTTTAAACCAAATGTCCATGACCAAACTGAAATCTCGGTATAAACATGTAACATTTAGAAAAGTTGGCGTATCGAGAGTGTACGCCGGCTTACATTTTGAGCGTCTTTCTTTAAAAAACATATTAATTTAACATAATTATTTCAAACTTGGCGTAAATGAACATGTGATTATAACACATTTCCATGACTTTTCCAAAACTTTTATGATTTAAGTTTTTTCCATGACCATTTTAAAACCCCATGACTTTTCCAGGTTTTCCATGACCGTACGAACCCTGGATGCAGGTTGCAAGGTGACAGCAGGACAACTCTGTCATCGGGTCTGCACGCATCCACACATCGGGGCTTGTTTTTTTCCACGATTGCAACTGTGTTACAGATGTTGACGGCAGGTTATGATTTATGTCGTTCCTCCCCCCCCCCCCCCCCCCCCCCCGCTGCCCCGTTTTCCTCCTCGCTTTAAGAGCTGAAGCAGAAGCGGCGTTTGGGCTAATTGAAGACATTCCCCTCCACCGCCGTCATAGATTTGATGTTTCGCCAACAAAAACAGCCTTTAGAGTTAAATCCTCCTTTACAGGTACCAGAAGCGCCAGCAGCACTTTGCCTGTTCAGCTCTGTTGCTAACATTGTAAGTTGAGACGGTGTTGACTCAACTACGACACGATGCTTACAAAAGGGTCATATTTCTTATGATCAGGGTTCTTACACATTTTGACCAGTGGATTTCCATGACTTTTCCATGACTTTAAACCAAATGTCCATGACCAAACTGAAATCTCGGTATAAACATGAACAATTTAGAACATTTTGTGTATCGAGAGCGTACGCCGGCTTATATTTTGAGCGTCTTTCTTTAAAAAACATATGAATTATTTCAAACTCGGCGTAAATGAACATGTGATAATAACACATTTCCATGACTTTTCCCAAACTTTTATGATTTGAGTTTTTTCCATGACTTTTCCAGGCCTGGAAATGACTATTTTAAAATTCCATGACTTTCCCAGGTTTTCCATGACCGTAGGAACCCTTCATAATGCTTCCTAGCATCAACACAGACTAGTAGCATGCGACCAGAAGAGCAGCGCGTATCTACAGGATCCAGAGTGCAGATGTGCTGCAGACTGGGGTTTAGTGTCACCTGCAACTTAAAACTGCGACGCCGCAAACCTACAAAACCCCGACAAGCCTCCCAGACGCCGAGCCGCTGCTTGAGAACGATCTCCTCCCACGCGTAACAGAAATAACATGTGTGAGAAACCGAGGCCAGAGAAGTCTCAATTAGAAGAGAGAACCGGACACGGAACTGAAGAGAACAGAAGCGGACGGCGTCGACACCCGAACCCGTTTGTCTGCAAACACGCCAACATGGCTGCCGCCTACACATCACACACACACACACACACACACACACACACACACACACACACACACACACACACACACACACACACACACACACACACACACACAGGCTCAGTGATGCTCACAGTTGTAATGGAGCAGCAGGATATCTTTACCATGTGTGGTTTGTATACACTTTTACCTCACGCTCACATTTTTGTTGGTTCTATTTCTTTTTTTTCATATATATTTTTATTTTAAGGCAAGTACACAAAGAAACAGTGCAATTGTGATACATTCAGCATTTTTCATTCCCCCCCTCAAGCATTCAAGTCAACAGCATCATTCTTATGGACAAACTCCCTCCCCGACCAACAACCTCTTAATTGAGGATACACAAAACAAAACAAATCAAAACTAAAACTAAACTAAACTAAATCTAATGGAAAATAAAAATGAATTAAGAATTAGTAAATGAGCAGTTATATAAAATCAACGATGCACGACAGCTGCTCGCATATTCCATTTCAAATGGATAGGAGACGAAGCAGCAGCTCTACCGTGGAAGGGGGCGGAGCCAAAGCCCCAGGGCCGGGGGAGCATCTGGATATTGAGTACGCGATGGGGAAGACAATGCCTAAAGTACACAGGTTGAATGGGACTAGCATCAGGACCACAGGGGATCCACAGTCCATTACCTCCCAGAGCCGTCCATTAGCATTCCGTCTCTCTCTCCCCGTCTGCGTCACCCTCACTTATACCCCCCCCCCCCTCCGTCTGCCTCTCACTCACATTCCCTGCATCTCTCTCTCTCTCTCTCTCTCTCTCTCTGCGAGTATCCCCCTCTCTTTCCAGGTTGATTTTCATCCGCCCTTTCCGGCTCTCCGTCCTCGTCTCTACCTCCACTTCCTCTCGAGTAGCATTCGCTCATCGCTTATCTTTCCGTACTGTGTTCATTGAGCTTTTTGTCCAATTTTGTTTCACTAAAGTTTAGTAATTTAGTTAAGTTTACTAATCCAAAGCGACTAACACGTGGATTCAAGTTTCAAGGTTTTTTATTTGCCATCTGTGCCTAGACCAGCAGTCCAGACACATCGGAATTGTTTTTGCAGGGCTCTCCGAGTCACGAGATACAAAAAAACACACTATAATAATAATAATAATAATAATAATAATAATAATAATAATAGAAATGTGAAAAATATATTTTTTAAAGCACTGTACAAAAAACAGTGTGGTAAAGTGTATGCATTTACAGTATTAACAGTATTAAGTACAGATTTTAACAGGATATCAAAAATAAACATAAGAAAGAGTGCAGAGATAATAAATAGCTAAGAAGGCTAGTGCTGTGCCGAGCTTGTAAACGGAGGAAACAAGGGGAAGAGGACAGTTGTATGGGGGTATTGCACATGTTCAGGTGTTGGTGGAAAGTTGTGCGATGGATTCACTGTTACGCCAATAGTCGTCTGGTTGTGTTGCAGCAGCAGCCCTCGTATCGCGCCGCTGTGCACACACATGTTTAGTGTACCTAGGTGACTGTGTTTACTGCCTGTAACTGCATTAGCTCATTCATCTGCTGCACTCGGCACTACAGGAAGAACCAGATATATTTCCGATCAAATATTCATGGAGTGAGTACAAACTGGGGCTTTCAGAAAAGGCCAGGGAAACGCACACAATGAACCCGTGAAGCAAACCCTCACTCTCTCACTGATCTCACTCTCTCTTTCTCCATCTCAGGTTTGCTGTTTATCACCCATAACACAATGAAAAGACAACGCAACACAACGGCACGCAAACTGAGGAAGGACAACAGTAAACAAAGAGACCTGACCGCTCCGTCAACTTTGCTTCGTTATAGTGTGTGTGGGGTGTGTGTGTGTGTGTGTGTGTGGGGGGGGGGGGTCCGCACAAATGTTTGTGTGAGCAGGAAAGACGGGTGGGCCCATGTTTGTCCTGCATGTGCACATTAAAGCTGTAATAGCAACAATATGAACGTTTAGTGAAACATGGTAGTCATAATAACTCGTATACCACTGTGATGTTGGACCGCAGGAACAAGATATGTCGATAAAATCTCATTGTGCGTTTCATCCTGAAACAATATTTCACTCATAGTGTAGCCAGCAACAAAAATCCCATTTAACTCATAAGCATTATAAAGCTGTAATATATGCTGGTGTGTTTAAAAACTGTCTGAATTAATTCAAGCCTTAATCCAACAAAGGCCGAAAAGTTAACGACATTTCTCAGCCATAAACCCAACCACACTAATAATACAATATCGAAATGCTCTCGTGGTACATAGGACTTTTGCAATATGCCTGATTACTTGTCGTAATGCAAGTATGTTAGTTAGTTAGTTAGTTTATTTTATTACGATCAGCAAAATATACAAAAATTAAAATTCAACAAAAGAAGAAAGTGACCGAAAGGGTCGAGGCTGAAGCTATCGAGCTTATAAGTGCCCTAACCTATGGTTTCACGAAAAAACGTATTTCAGAGAACAATATACATATATATATAGATACATATACATACACACATATACACACGTAGATACATATACACATACATATATACAGGGTTCTTACACCTTTTGATCGATGGATTTCCATGACCTTTCCATGACTTTTCCATGACTTTGAACCAAATTTCCACGAACAAACTGAAATCTCGGTATAAAGATGAACAATTTAGAAAATGTAGCGTATGGAGAGCGTACGCCGGCTTATATTTTGAGCGTTTTTCTTTTAAAAACATATGAATTATTTCAAACGTGGCATAAATGAACATTTCCATGACTTTTCCAAAAACTTTTATGATTTAAGTTTTTTCCATGACTTTTCAAGGTTTTCCATGACTGTACGAACCCTGTATATACCTAAACACACAGACACACATCCATACATAAATACACACACATCCATACACATACACAGACACACACACATAAATACACACACATACATATTTACATAAAACAATAAACAAAACAAAAAGTTGTCCCCATTAATCGTTACTTATGATGCGTCATCAATGCTGTTACCTCTGTACTTCTCCATAGTCAGAGATGTCGTATACAACGTGGTGGGTGTTCGCGTGGATGCTAAGTGGGGCTCCACACCTGAGGGTAATCAGTCCTTAATTGGTTGCAGCCGTTGCGACTCGTCACGGACGGAGAAGCTCACCGCTGATAACGTCCAGAGATCAAAGGCGTCACATAGCATCTAATGAAGTCATTAATGTCGTCGTAATGTTGCCTCACGTAAATGTATTGTTTACCTTTTGGCCAGCATTCCAAGACATGGTGTCAAAAAGTTTGGGGGAAGTTTGGACTTTTGGGCTTTTGAGGAGATTCTTCAGACAGATCTGTCTCATTAACGCCTCACGAAAAGTGAAAACACTTCCATGTGTTTGTGTCCCGTTGTTGTCTGTTCTTCATTTGTGTAGCTAAACTCATGACTTGTGGGTGAAAAAAACAACAACAAAAAAGGCAAACATTGAAGTTGTTAACCCAGATATAAATCGTGAACATGTCGTGGATTTGACACAGCTACTTCCCGATTAATAATAATAAAAGATTTTTTTTTTATGGGTCGCTTTAACTATGTTTTAATCGGTTTTATTTGTTTTTACTATCTGTGTGGCACTCTGAGATTCTTGAAGGAAGAGGGCGCTAAAAATATAATGCATTATTATTATTATTAATACAATAGGTGAGGACGTTCCACTATTTGTTCACATGCTGCTCTCCACTTGATCGGATGCTGAAAAATTAGCTCAAGATTATAAAAACAGGGAAATAACCAAATAAGGACACTCAACGGGCATTTCATTGTCTCAGAAACTCAGTTCACAGATAAATGCAACGCTACCCAGGAGAGAAAAAACACTTCCTGCATCCAGACTCATCATCCAAGTGAACTTCAACCTCAAAGCGCTCAGCTTATGACGCAGCCCTCTGTGCACAGACCTCGTGACCTATGAGTAACGCATGTAACGTAGGACCGGCAGGATGTATCGCCTTCATCAGTGAAATGAGGATGACACACACACACACACACACACACACACACACACACACACACCAACATCTACTCACTGTAACGATTTCTAGTTTTTTGCCTTAATTTTCACAGCATCTGGCACTTTCAAAGCAAAACTGGCTAATATGTTGTCTCCATGCCATATCGTAGTTTATTGCACATTAAAATGATTTGGGGCAGATGCCGGTTTCATGTGACGCAGCTGTTCGTCCTCACACCCGACCCGAGGCATTAAAAAGGACAGAAGGGGCTTTCCCGTTCGACTCGAGCGTTGCATACCATCCATGTGACCTCGCTCTGTGGCGATTACATCATGCAAACTGTGGCTCATGCAGATTGACTCCAAAGCTGCAGGGGAGAACTTCCTACCTCCTCACCACAGTGTGTGTGTGTGTGTGTGTGTGTGTGTGTGTGTGTGTGTGTGTGTGTGTGTGTGTGTGTGTGCGCGTGTATCCTCTTCTCATTGACTCAGCAGTGTGGCAGGAAGACGAGCTCTCCACTAAGTCACCTTGAAAGCGACCATTAAGATCAGAGAATCGGACTCGACCGACTTCACAGCGTGGCAATAATAACACATGTATAAGACTCGTATAAGCCCTGTGATGTCATACATCACGCCAATCTGCAAAATAACACATTGAGCATCAAATATCAGCGTAGTGAGTATAAACAGATGATCAGTCAGTCCTTGGAGAGGATGTTTATCGGCA
>CM070089.1:11459971-11524971 GCA_036178185.1 Liparis tanakae | reverse complement strand
GCCAGACCCCCACTGCACACAACCACACAACCTCATATCCAGACGTATATATACTGCTAAAACATTTACGAGAACATGTTTAAACTGCAAACACAGATTCCATGCCTTTTGTCAGCGCGCGTGTGTGTGTGTGTGTGTGTGTGTTTTGGGGTTAGCTAATACTACTTTACAGCGACTCAATCAGCACTGAGAAGCAGCCTGAGAGCTTAACACAGCTGCAGTGCGATGTTTTGTCAGGGAAATCTGAACCTGTGGAAAGTGGAACCGCTTCACCTCAGCTCTGCTTCACTGGATATTTATCTTTCAGGATGCAGCTTTACGTCTCCCTGATACTCGCGTGTATCGTCTTCAACTTCAAACATGTTCAAGTGAGGCTTCGCCAGCTCCAACAATAGCATTGGGGTTTGGAAACGAGGCATCAGGGTGGTTTAATATGTCAAATACAGTTATTTAGGACATGCCGTTCACCATATAATGAACATGTACACAGGTGCTGCTTGTTCAGGCAACGCTTCAAAATCTGCATTTGTAATTTGAGATAAAGTGAACAGAGAATCCATTGTTTCGTGAAACTGCTTTTTTAAATGTCTGATAAACATGGCAGTCATTAAAATAAACATCTTTCAATATATTTCACCTATAGTTCATATACCGTGAGCATAATTCTGAATATTTAATTATAAACAGTTCTGAAATTTAAACCTACTAAAAAACACATGTGGCTCTTAAACTCAAAATCTTAATATCTCCCTCAAGTTGTGTATTTTTGCATTCCCTCTGGCCTTTTAGCATCTAATGGACACATTACAGGTTAAAATGGGTTTCCACTGTAAACAAATGGCCACAATGCTCAAATTGGACACGGCGAGTCATATTAATGAGGCTTTCATGAGATTGTTTTTGTTCCCTGTATGATAGGAGTTTGCAAAATGTATAAAGTTATAATTAAAACAATAAAATGTACCAATGATTTTCATGACACAAAAATAAATATATATATATATATATATATTATTTTTATTTTTGTGTAAAATATATATATATATATATATATATATATATATATATATATATATATATATATATATATTCTGCATTGGTGCAGTATGCACATGCCAAGTCCAGTTTGCCTCTCAAGGCACTTATTGAACGGATGTTAATTGTGTGTGTGTGTGTGTGTGTGTGTGTGTGTGTGTGTGTGTGTGTGTGTGTGTGTGTGTGTGTGTGTGTGTGTGTGTGTGTGTGTGTGTGTGTGTGGAGGGGGCTAATCCGTCTTGTGTTGCAGTCGAGAGAGAGCCTAAGGTCGCACACATGCACACGCACGTTTGGGGTCTCTCTTCTTTTCGTCCTCAGTTTTTCTCTGCTCCTCCCCCTCCCCTTTCATTTCCTTTGTCTTTTTCTCCCACTGAACTCCCTTCAACATCCCTTCCCTCCTCTTCGACTCACTCTCCCGATCTCTCCTCACTCGCTTGCTCCTCCCCCTTCCTCCGAAGCGACTCGACCACCTGTTGACAAAACTTCTCTAATATGGCACTTTTCTATTTCAGAGACGTGTTCCCATGCGGCCCTTCTTCCCGCCGGCGCCTCGCTCAACCCCCTTCCCCAGAGTTCCCCAGAACACTGGACAGGCTCCTGGTGATCGCCTCAGACACAGGGGGGCTGAACTTTGACCTTTACCCCTCCTCCCTTCATCCCTGCCCTCTTACGGAACTTCATTTATTTCCTTTCCTTTCCCGCTTCTCCTTTCTCTTCCCTCCCATTACGTTCTCGTGGTCGTCTCGCTCTCTTAACTCTATCTCGTGCAAACGGCTCGTCGCTCACCACTCTCCCGCCTGATTGAAGCCTTTCAAGTCATTTAAAATAGTTAATGGGAATCAATAGCGCTAAAAGGTATTTCTAGGTTAGTAACGGGAGATTAAACGACTCCCTTCTCCATTATCTTTCATTCCAAGGGAACTGCGTCAGCCTCTTCTTTCCCATCCATCATCGTTACCAAACAGGGCACCTTAAGATACGCCGGGTGACCTTCCTTCTCTTGCTCTTTCTCTCCACTCCACTCCAATATCTATTCATCAATTAATTTATTCACTGAAGCTTAAGCAAACTAGCTGCTCCTCCTCCTCCTGTTTACACCCATCTTTGGATTCTCCTGCAAACAGAAGTTAACCTGCTTTGGATCAGATGCCAAAGAACGTAAAGCTGCCACACCCAGCACTATCTGTAAAACACACACACACACACACGCACACATCATTTAAACATATTACAGTGAGTCAAAGGTTGGATAGACACACGTATACGTCCATGCACACGTTTCCACATACAGAAAACCGACAAGTTCCAGATGATCCTAACTCCCACAGATCTCTGGTTCCCATGCCCACCCAGTGAGTCAATGGGATTGGCTTGTTATACGTGTGTGTGCGCGCGTGAGTGTGTGTGTAACTTCACTCCCACCGTTCTGCCACATGTCAGCAGTTGCTCAGTCATCTTCGGCACAGAGGAAGACTTTATTTTAAGATTATTCAACCAGAATACAAGTTCAAAATCTGACCAAGAAAAAAAAAAAAACCCAGGTTTCCCCTTTTTGACCAATAATAGATAGATAGATAGATAGTTGATAGAGAGATAGATAGATAGATAGATAGATAGATAGATAGATAGATAGATAGATAGATAGATAGATAGATAGATGAGGTTGCCTGGGTTGTTGAGGGAGAACCCTCTACGTTTGTTTTCTGATAAACAAACTGCCGTATCCTAGACACAGGGCATCAGGCGAAGCTGATTTTAGCTCCAGAGATTCAGGAGGACTCAAGGTTTATCTTGTGATGGAGATGAGATGGAAAACCGGCACGCACTCCCACAGGACGGGAACGCACACTGAGGAACACAAGCACGTGACGGCATTTTATCACACACAGTCTCCCCTTTGCTTGACTTTTCCCAACTCTGATGAACTAGACCACAGACGCTGACCTAGCCGATGTTACCCCGTGCCTTTAATACATGAGGGAGGAAAGAATGAGTGTGGTTTGATTTAGGATCTAGGACAAATGACTTCCTGTTTGTCAATAACTATGTTGTGGGGCAGAACAACTGCTGAGTATCGGACAGAAAGTAAAGGTGTTGATATCGTTATCCATTTCCCTGGAGCAGGATCAAGAGGTGCATCAGGGAAAGCAGCCGAGTCAACGACATACGACCAGCTGGAGCTGTTATCCATATCTCAAACTGCAGAACGCACCTTTTTATCTTTGGGACTACTCCACACCAGCTGCAAAGAAAGACACTATGTCTCCTCCTCAAACTTCCTATCCCTCCGTCTCTCTCTTTCTGACATTCACACACACACACACACACACACTCTCTCTCTCTCACACACACTGCAGAAGATGCACCATAATGCAGCAACCACATCCTGTGGTGGACTATGTCATCCGGTCTCATGTTACACACGGTGTGCAAGATTCCATCTTCATTTTTTAACCTTTACTTTGTGTATCCATCGGGCGGATTGGGAGCCGCCCAGTGCAACCAGTCTGGTGATAGACACAGGGAGACTATACGGGAGCGACATGCCACCAAAACTAAGACAAGTAGGTGAGACTCAACGGCGTTACTCGTTCAGCTCGAGTACCCTAAGCAGGGTTCTTACACATTTTGACCGATGGATTTCCATGACTTTTAACCAAATGTCCATGACCAAACTGAAATCTCGATATATACATGAACATTTTAGAAAATGTTGCGTATTGAGAGGTACGCCGGCTTATATTTTGAGCATCTTTCTTTAAAAAAACGTTAATTATTTCAAACTCTGCATAAATGACCATGTAATTATAACAAATTTCCATGACTTTTCCAAAACTTTTATGATTTAAGTTTTTTCCATGACTTTTCAAGGCCTGGAAATGACCAATTTGAAATTCCATGACTTTTCCAGGTTTTCCATGACCGTACAAACCCTGCCTAAGGTTCCCAGACAGCCAGCATTACCTAGGTACTGAGGAAGTCTCTAGTCAGAAGCAAGCTTCTCTAAACGGTCCCGCAGACTTCCTCCGAGAACCTAAAACATGTCGAGCTGCCACAACAATCGAGAAATCAAACCCACGCACTTCTTCATTCAAGCCTCCTTTCCTTCATTAAATACTAATGTGGGCTACTTGTGGCGGTGGTGGTGGTAATGGGATGCACCGCATCATGAATATCTGGCAGAGTAGCCAAGGAGATTTTGGCGAAATGTAGGCGAAATGTTGACGTTCTGCAAATACATATTTGGCCCAAGGAGCTGGCAGACGTCAACAGTTGGATCATCTTCAGAAAAAAAATATGGCGGTGATGTCAGTGAAACACACGCTCGCCTCAAGACGCAGGGCGACATGTGCGACAAGCAAAGGAACTAAAAAGCCAAAGAAGTTGATTAAAACCAGAAGTAGACCTGTTCAGGGAAAGAGCTGAGCTTGAATCCCCGTATTGTTTCTGCTCTGAATATCAATCAAACGTGTTGGTAGAAAGTATCCGATTAAAACGTTGCTCCTCTTGAAGCAGTACGACTTGTAAACTCGTCACGCTTTAACCGAAACGCATAAAGAATAAAAACCTCAAACGAAGGCTTCATCCAGGATGTAACAAAGCTCCGCTATCTCAGTCTCGATCAGATTGGGATCTCGCTTTGTGAACATTTCTACAGAGAAGCACCTGGGGGAGCAGGAAGGCCTCACGCTTCAGAGACTTTGGGATCTCACGGAGAAAATAGACGAGAAAAAGGTTCAATTCTGCACCTGGATAGAACCGGAACACCTGGGAGAGAACCACAAGAGAGCTGTAGAAGTCTGGACTCACCTGGAGCTCGCACCACGCCACCTCCACCGTCGTCTCCGTGTCCAGTCCCTTGTACACCGTCTTAAAGGACCCTCTTCCGAGCTCGATGTCGAACTTCAGAAAGCGCCCCTCCGGCGACGTCCCCACGGCTTTCGTCTCCACCTCCTCGATATCCTCTTGCACTCGTTTCTCCGCCTCCCTCTGCTCGGCCCGGATTTTCGCCAGCTCCTTCTCCTCCTCCGTCTCCTTGTCTTTCCCCTCGGTCGGACTGCTAACCCCGCCCCCGTTGGCGTTCTCCGTCGCCTTCCCGTCCTTTGCCGCCTGTCGCGGGTCCTTCGACCCTCCGGGGCTCGACGTGGCGTCGGGCGGTTTTCCCGCCGTTTTGTCGCTGGCGTCCGATACTTTCGGGGCGGACTCTTTCGGCGCCCCGTCTGCTCCGCCGGGGTCTTGAACGCCACCGCCGATGGGGGGACCGGCGACCGTGATGCTGACCTCGCCTGAATCTGCCTCCGCGTTTGCCACGCGGAGCTCCGCGACTGCCCCGACGACCCCGAGCTGGAGGGCGGAGCTTTGCGCGTTGGGACCTCGCGGGACATCCCCGCCTTCGGCGTCCGGCGCCCCCGGCCCGGGACCCGGGGGCTGCAAAAGGAAGAAGTCGGGGGGCCCTTCGAAGCCCGGCGGCGAGGCGAGCATCACGGCGGCCTTGCTCGGCAGGTCCAGCGCCGTGGCGTTGGAGTCGCAGATGACGCTCCGGCGGAAGAAGCGGTGCTCGGCTATCCTGGAGTCTCGGTCCATGGTGTGGCGCCGGCGTTGCACCTCGGGGTGCACGCCGAGGTTCTCCACCGCGAGCATGTCTGAACTGGCAGAGCCGTTCACATTCTTATGGAGGGTCTGGGGGGATGGACAGGGGGAGGCAGACGGAGGAGGGGAGGCCGGGGCAATGAAAATTACCGCTTTGCTTTCAGACATTCTTTCCCCCCCGAGGCTCCGACCACAAAACAGGATTCTGTACGTTTAAATAAGGACTTCTGTTTTTGTGGGCGATCGGACCGACCTACGCGAGCTCGACGATTCTCTCCTAGCACGCTTCTTTTTCAAACGGAAAGCTCTCCATCCGCCGATGAATTTCCTGGAAAAGGAAATAAACGGAGGGGTGACTCGACTTCCTCTTTGCTCGCTCGACCGTCTCAACGCGAAAACCGACGGTTCCTACCAGGTCCTCCTGCACGGGGCCCAGGGAAGCCCCGGGATAGAGGAAGGAGCTTTCGCTTTGAGAATGGGGAGGGAAGGGGGGAAATCCAGTCAAAGGAGGGGGGGTGCAAGCACTGCAACGAGGTGACAACCGTCAAATTAACACCCGAATCCATCTTGTCGCCAACATCCAGAGAGGGACATCCGAGACATGGAAGGAGCTACAGCAGACCAGTACGGCCACCCATAGGCTGATGGAAGTTTCTGGAAGAAGAGTTTGAAGCCCCCGATCCTCGGGACTCCCTGGAGAGGTCGCTGACCTTTCTGGTAAGGCCAGACAGAGGGTTAGGTAGGCCTAGCCTGGCCTAGCCTGGCCCAGCTTGATCCGCTTGTGCCCTTGTCACTAGAAATAAAAAGAGAGAAGGAAAAGAGCCGTCAGAGGAAGCTCTATTTTCTTTACACATCAGATCAAACGTCACAAGATTCAACATCTGTTTTCACTGGACTACTTAACTGACCCGACAGACATCAAGGGAAGATGTTCATGCACCAAAATGTGATCACCCTCATTAATTAAAGCACTGCTTTAGAATAGAGAATAGAATAGAAATATACTTTATTAATCCCCAAGGGGAAATTTGTGGACACAGTAGCACCAATAAACTAAACACAAGAATAAAATATAAATATAAGAAAGAAAGAAAAAGTGACTGTGCATAAACTATACAAGTGAAATATAAAATGCAAAATAATATATATATATATATATATATATATATATATATATATATATATATATATATATATATATGCACACAACATATATGCAAATACAGCAGAACTTTAGCAGCAAAATCATTCCAAATGTGGAGGTTAGAGGATTCAGTCAGACTTCGAGTCCACGAAAAAAACTCTTTGTTTGGGATTTATCACTGAATAATTAAAACTTGGGGTTAAGGACGATATTTAATCTCCAACTCAAGCTTGTTAACCGGAAAGAGATCTGCATCCCCGACCTTTCCCCCCCGTCTAGTTAACGCGGTGGAGCGATGCACCGGAGCGAGCGCCTAATTGCCCCAAGCTCCAAATTTAGCCCAAAGTCACCACCGACGGGCCGACCTCGAGGTCAGGCTCCTCTGTGGCGATTCAGCGGCTTAGCGTGAGAGGTGAGGGGCCCTCGGAGCGACGGAGAAGAGCCCCGAGTGCACATCTGAGGACGGCGTACGCTGTACTACTATAAGAAACGTGCTCACTGAATCTGCCTTACATAACATCGGAGCGATAACTCCTCCTCTGTCATCGCCGTGGCCGTGGCGCAGAGGAACGGCAGCTGCTTCGGCGTGTGATGTCAGAGATCATTCACAGTGTGTGAAACATCGGCGACAAAGAGACACGAAGAATTGTCACATTTTAGTTTAGTCATCTCTAATGTTTATTAACCCTCCTGTTACCTTCAAATCTACTAACATGTGTTACCCTTTTTGACCCAATTAAAACCTCCAGAAAATTATTAGAATTAATATTGTTTCCCAAGTTTAAGTATCAGGTACTTTATGTTTGTTTGTTAAAATAGCCCTTTAAATAAATAAAAAAGGTGATATTTCTTATATGTTTTACATAGTGAAAAACAGCCTGGGGTCAAATTGAACCCCGATGAGTACAAGTCGTGTTCAGGACATTGAAAACATATCATGTGGATTTTATGTTTTCCCAGTTGTCCCCAAAAAATTTGGAAAAGTCATGAAATATGAAGTAAAAAAATAATGTTAATATTTTTTTTAAAGACGTCAAACATTGAATGGGGTCAAATTGACCCCAAAGGTAACACAAGGGTTAAATTAGATCTGCTCTCATGAACGGGGACTCAAAGTGCACCGTGTGACTTTGCATAGTCTACAAGTGTCTCTGTAGACACTTATAGACTAGAGTCACTGGACACGCCCCTTTCACATATCAACGCAGGCGGCATATGATGACCACTTCATATACAAAAGCTAATGAATCTCTTGGGAATAGGTCAACTGTCTCTGCAACACAGAGTCCGACACATGTGATGCATGTCAGAGGTTTTCTGTCCCATGCACAGCACCAGAGACGCTCTGAGGAGGCTACAGGATGCGCCTGATGGCTGGTTGGACTTGTTCTCTAGTAAAACTTAAAAAAAAGTATTTGTAGCTTTCCGTGCAATATCACTATTTGCATAATGTTTCGTAACGTACAGGTTTTCAACTTCCCCTGAAATTATCCCTATTTTGCATGTCATGGCACCTGACTGACTGCACGCTGGGCTAAAAGAGGTGATGTATTTAACTAATTACTGCTGGGGGGAGGGAAACATCTGCCTTTTTGTTTTTATGATTATGTCACATGGTTTTATTTCATTCCTGTTTGTTTTTACAGTGACAACAGCCAGGGGGTGTTGTTCGGTGGCTCGCTCCTCCCATACCGAGTAAAAAGGTTCACAGAAGGACAAAAACAACAGTCAATCAAATAGACATTTGTAATTTAGAATAAATAAGCTATAATAGTCCTGTGACCATTTAAGGTGAAGTGTGCAACATTAAAGTTCAAATTGATGTAAATATTGATCATATATATAGAAATATATATCATTATCATCACAGGTGTGCTGCTCAGACCCATAATAGTTATCCTTTCATAACTAAATGAGTCTTGCTGATTTACTCAAACATATTGCAAACAAAAATGTGTCAATATTGATTTGAAGCACCTATAATCATGTGAAACAATGCAGTTTCTTCTGACACTGCATTTTATTATTTTGTTTACAGGTGTCAGTCCCTCTGAGAGCAGGCTCCCTACCACATGTAATGCACATAAACATAAACTTGCTCCTCATAAAGAAAGAATGGCGATCGAATAAGTTAATTCAATTCGTTAAATTGAAATTAATTAATTAATTAATTAAAGTTAGCAAATGTTACCTGCAAAAATGCATTAGAGTCGTCTTTAAAAAGTGTCTATATATATGCATGCATTTATTGTGTGCACATGTGGATCTTGCATAGGTCACACAAATAAAAGATGTGCAGGTCACGCGCTCCAGCTGAAGATACGGCGCACCGGGCTCTGAGGGGTTCTCTGCTGCCTGTTGAGGAACTTGCACAAAACGAGGCTATAAGCCGCTAACTTTGCCCCCCAGGCAGCACCAGACACGCGCAGCCACCGGCCACGATCCGTCCCGAGCATTGTGATGACACAGAATAAATGCACCGTTACCTCTGACAACCGCGTGAGCCGCAGACCCGACGGGAACAACTCGGTTCAGCAGCCTGTTACTCCTCTGCAGCGGGGGTCCGCTCCGGAACCGCACAAATGTCAGTTTAGTGCGTCACATTAAAGTCACAGTTGGTTACTGAAACCCCCCCGACCCCCCGCCCCCCCAAAATACAAAAGCTATTTACAAATACATAACTCAGCAATGAGTTTATCTTGGAGAAGAAGAAGAAAGAAGAAAAAAAAGGTCCCAACAGCGTGACGGTGAGCGAGCGGTACGTGCAGCGAGCCGCAGCCGACAGACAGACACCTCCCACCGGGTAGAGAAGCCAAGTTCGCCCGCCGGTGTCGCGGCGGATCTGGTACTTCAGTCCGTCTCCGTGTTGTCTGGTGTCCGGGTTCTGCACCCGCAAACCAACCCCCCCAAAAAAAGGCAGGAGTTTCACTCAAAGGTGCTTTATCCTCCTCAGCGGAGACGTCTCGCCTGCTCCTGTGACCGCCGGCTCGCTCCTCTCGGCTTCCGTAGGGCAATAAATCCGCTGTGCTCCACAGTTATTCCCGGTTTTCAAGCCATCGGACAGCGGCTCGCTCGGCTCTCTGTCTGCTCTCCTCTGGCGATGACTCGACAAGGCGACGGCAGGGCTTTCGCACAGACGTGTCACGTCAAGCGTGCCCACGTTAACCCGGATGATACCGGAAACGGAGTTGTCCTTTCAGATTAAAACAAAAATACTCGCGAGCTATTGAGGATCTGTGTTGCAAGTTTTACTGATTAAAAGTACAAGCACAACATATACTCATTATGCAGACTGTGCCATTTCAGAATGATTTATTTGATAAAACACAGATTTGCACTTCAGTGGCTCTTGAATAGCTCTTATTGTGGTACTTTTGTAGTTTGACTATGTTGAGGAAATGTTACTTTCTGTATTGTTGTTGTTCTTAGTTTATACTCTAGGTTGAAATGCACTTATTGTAAGTCGGTTTGGATAAAAGCGTCTGCTAAATGACATGTGATGTAATTATATTATTTAATGATAGTTATGGATGGATTATTATGCAAAGTACTTTAATAGTGCTGTTGCTAAAAGGTGGGGTTTATAGTTTACTGTATGCTTCCAGGTAGCTTGTGAAGTCGTATCTATAATAGATAGATAGATGGATAGATGGATAGATGGATAGATGGATGGATAGATAGATAGATAGATAGATAGATAGATAGATGGATAGATGGATAGATGGATAGATGGATAGATAGATAGATACTTTATTAATCCCCAAGGGAGAAAAAATTGTCACAGTAGCAGTACCAATAAACTAAACACACAAGAATAAAATATAAAATATAAAAAACAGGGATGAAAGATATAGATGTATACAAGTAAAATAGAATCCATTATAATGCATTTGTTGAATGTATTTTGTAACATTAATCTAAGCAGTGTAACAAAAGCTATTACATTATTATAGTGCAGTAACAAGTACAAGTTCTCTCTGAATTGGTGTAGAAGTAAGAAGTATCATAAAATGAAAATACTAAAGTAAAATGAAAGTACTTGGTGAGAAAATGTACTTTCCACCTCTGGGAGTACTCAACAGAATAGTGCTGATGTGGAATAAATAATCACATTTGCTTTAGGCCACATGGGTGTTTTTGAGGACATTCTGCAGCAGCTCTCACACTATTTATTCACGCCACACCTCTTATTCTTGTCCTCTGTTATTAATATTTCACTGAGGACAGCAGGGACCGCCGTCTTTGATCCTACAGAGATCCAGCTGTGCCCCTGCTGTGTCCAACAAACAAAGCAGAGGAAGTAGAGGAAATATTTCTCACCTGTTGTTCTGGTTTGATCAAACACTTGTGAGCTCTCAAACATCAGTGGTATTAAAGAGATATGTCACCATAGTGATGTAAAAAAAATGGTTCATAATTATTGCTCACAGTGTTTAGTTTATGACTTTTATGTATTTAATTTGCGAGAACTAAACAGACTACTTTTTTAGTTTAAATCTACTTACTCATCTACATTTCCCAATTATTTTCTGACTCAAGAAACTGCCATTATTTACTCAGTGAGTTATTAAATAAACTTTCTTGTTTCAAATATATTTATACTTAAATGTATATATATGGTTTCCCTAAAGATATATATTGGCATTTTAATAAATTCAAAATTCATATTATTCTAAAGTGAAACTGGTCTCTTTGGAGTAAATGCTGCTTCACTTTAATTATCTGAATGTTATGTTGAAAGATCAAACCGGAAGCACTTTGGCTCATTCCGGTTAACTTGGCAGCATTTTGCCAGCAGATGTAAACAATAATCCAGTATTATGAGCTCGTTTCGACACATTCAGTCAACTTTTCTGATGCTTGTTGACCTCGTGGCTCTCCCTCACAGTGTGCGCGTGACTGTGCGTGTGTGCGTGCGCGTGCGTGTTTGGACAACATCATCACTTTAAGCGTCAGACAAGCTCTTAACTCCCAAAAAACCCTCTGATATTCCTAATACAATGAGTCTGACATTCCTCTAATGTGATTTATATGTTTTGATATTGTTTTTCCTCTAGTTTAGATTTCAAAAGTGAGGGAATAACCTGAAATATCTAATAATGAGATCATCATGGGCTGTTTTTTAGTTACATTTTATTGTTTTTGATTTGGTCTAAATCAGGACATCCCCGCAGTTTATATTCCAACCTTTTGTCTAGTTGTATGTCTACACACCTTGATATTGATCTGCAGCGCCTCTGGCCAGGATAATCAGACCAGGATAATGGTTTTAACCTGCTCCTACACCTAAGTCTAAGTTCTAAAATAAGAGGAAGAGTTTCTTTACGCACTCTATTGTTCATTTTTCTCCGTGGGACTTCCTGTTTGACTGCAGGGGTCCAAACAATTGAACACCAAGGCCCTTGAAATGAAAACACACAGAGAGGATCCCCTGATTGGAGCATAATAATCTCTCACTGACGTCCCTGTGAAGAAACAAATCAATAGTCCTGAGAACTATTCACATCCTGACAGGCGACAGTTTCTTGGCTCCATTATTACAATTTAATTGCTTTTTAATTTTGGCAAAATTCATGTTCCCAAAGTAATTTCCAATATAACTATTGGCACATAAAAGGAAGGTTTCACACTATTCTTTTTGCTTAGAGTAATGGTTAATTTCCCATGAAATTGTGAACACGTTTATTACATGTGCAGCTGGCCCACCTATCTGCCCATTCATTGGCCTTTTGGCTTGTACACAACCTCATATCTTAATTTTCCCTTTTGCAAAAGCATCCGTAAAATCAACTCTAGCCACTGGGCTGTGAAACCTTATCTTATCCGATATGGCTCTTATCTGAGCTTCCACTGTTAATAGCGAGATTATTTTCTCTGTATTGCTGCTATACGCAATCGGCAAACAGTCCTGGAATGATAACGAGCTGCTGGGGACGCTTCAATACCTGCGACTCTCAGATACTCCGGTGTTTACCTGACGGCAGGGCCACGGGGTCACGGGTTCAACCTCAGACCTCCTGCAGGTTTCTGCACAGACTTGAAATGACATGGAGTCTGTGTGAGAGACAGAGAGAGAGAGAGAGAGAGAGAGAGATAGAACAATCTTCTGATCTGTCTTTTCACAATAAAGCTAATAAACTCTACTCCACTAAATACCGAGCTGTTCCTTTAACCTTTTGACTATCTCAACTTCCTGAAAGACGGATTTGCCTCCCTGTGAATATCAGAATATATCAGTGTGAATCACACTAAAGATGCTTTGAGAATTCTCTGAGAAACCTGAGACCTATTCAAGCGTTGCAATCACGGTACTACAAGTCACTGTGGATGTCAGCGTAGTGCCTGAAGTCCATATGTTTTGAATAGCTTTGGAGTCGATTGGAATTCCTGGATGGCCGTCCACGGTGCCGTGGGTCACAGGACTTGAACGCTGAGGGGAGGAGCCAGTCTGACGGGCTCCAGCAGCTGGACTTCATTAGCTCAGAGGTTCTGACAACATCAGCTTTCACTCGCTGACTTGGGGGGGCTTGGATAAATAAACCAAGAGGAACATGTCAAGCCCCTCCCCCTTTTGTCGCCTGATTTCATCTTTCTCTCGTTATCACGACTCCATGTTTTGCCGCCTTCCGCACAACTCTGGTGGATTTAGTTGTTTCCCAAGAAACGTGCTGGTTTTCTTCCTTTTTCGTCGATATACTCGTTGACAAAACAACATATTTTAATGTATTAATGTATTATCTTCACGCCTCACTGTTAACAGTAAAACATTTTCTTTTCAGATTTGCATTTCGTTGACCTTCTCCGTGGCGGGACATCGTCCCGTCGGTTAAAAATACGGTTTATTAATTTGCATTTTACGGAGGGAGGGGGTTTGAAGTGCTGGAGCACAGTTTGTGATACTAACAGTGAGGTTTGTTTGCATGTTGAGGAAATGCATGCACATGTCTGCTTGTGGTTCTAAAGCTGTCTTTCAAACACACACACACACACACACACACACACACACACAACGCATGCAAACACACAAATAAACACAGTCAGGAAAAAGACTATGATCAATAAAGTGCAGAGGGGCTGTGAGGCAGTATGTATGTGTGTGTGTGTGTGTGTGTGTGTGTGTGTGTGTGTGTGTGTGTGTTTGTGTGTTCTATAGCAAGCAACCTCGTCCTCAAAACTTCCGATGTGATCACTTCTGAATGGGTGAAGTTTAGATTTGTGTTTCCCAAGATCCTTCTGTTCAAACCTGTTTTTGAATGTCTGACGCCATATGGTTCCCTTCTATGCAAATGCAATGTACATTTCAGTGTGTGTGTGTGTGTGTGTGTGTGTGTGTGTGTGTGTGTGTGTGTGTGTGTGGTATACAGGTTAGAGAACGGAGAGATCCTTTAACCCTTTGTGGACCCGGCTCACTGAGAATGTGTCTTTACCAACAAGCCGCAGCAGGTTAGAGATCAGGTCCAAACTCAGGCAAACGATGATAATGTCAAATCAGCATTTCTTCCTGAGAATCTAAACCACGACTGTTCTTCGTGTGATTAATCTTTTGACAACACACATTATTATTATGCTACATTGTCTTCCTCATCTCAGCCATGTACACAAAACATCTCACATGGAATAAAATAAGTTGTTTTGTTGTTAAGCTATTCTTATTTAATTTCAGTTACAAATAGTTATACATTATTCTGTCTGTATATATAATATTTAACTTCAGTTACTGTAATAGTTATAAGTTATTCTATCTGTATATATGACATTTTACTTTTTAATGAACTGTATTATGTATGTTGTATGTTTTATCTTCTTGTTTTCTCTCTCTTTTAGAGTTGTATGTCTGTTATTTTTATATGGAACTTGGTGTCTGAAATAAAGAATACATATAACTTCAGTTACTGTAATAGGTATAAGTTATTCTATCTGTATATATGACATTTAACTTCAGTTACTGTAATAGTTATAAGTTATTCTGTCTGTAGGCAATGTATAATATGTTATCTATTGAGGATTCTTAACTGTTTTATTGTCCTTTATTGCTTATTTATAATACTTGTTTAAGATTGTTAGCTTCTGTATTTCCCACTGGCCTAACAAGGATTATCTTACCTTATCTCATCTTAAATTGATCTAAAAAGAACAAGGACTAAACATGTCATCGTCATGAGTGGGAGAAGCAGTCAAAGCACCTGCAGCGGGGAACACCGGCTACAAAACGAGCTCCACCAACATTTGACTTCTCACGTTGCGTCATTCCACCTCTGCTCCGCACACACGCGCGCGCACGCGTGGCCACGCCCACCCGCCTCGCAGGAGGAAACCTCTTAATCGAACCCGCGGATCAGCTGGCCGAGGGCCTACCGAGGCGCGCTCCTTCCTCCCGCGCGTGACAACAGCTTCATCACTGCAGATATGGCCGGTATGCCGGTGGCTCCGCGTGCGTGCCGTGTGTCAGCGGGTGTGTCGGAGGATGTTTTGCAAAGATCTCGTGTTGCAACAGCGAGGCGGTCACTTCCCTTCTGCGTGACGCGCGTGGTTGCGCCTCGTTGGAGCGCGCGCGTCTGGAGAGAAGTCACGCAGAGCCATCCGCGTTGGGTCTCACACTGGTTCTCCATCCTAAAGAATCTCACGTGTGGGTTCAATCGCTGCTCTCGGCTTTAACATCGCCATCATGTTATTTATAGTCATCATAACCGGGTTTGGTTTATACATAGTTATGCAGTGGCTCATCCAAAGTATGCATGCTATGATGGAGGCACAATAACATACCAATTATAGATGTATTTCTATTTGTTGTGGCATATACAGTTTGGAGATCAGTGCCAGAGCTCTCTGCAGTACCTCTTCTGGCCAGGTCGGGTCACTAAAGAGTCCACAGGGGGGATTCACAGATTTCACTGGGAAAACGTTTTAATTTATTCTCCACTCATTTGCTTTGCAGTTCCATATTTCTCTCGAGACAGACCTAGTAGAAACACATTATTCTCATCAGGGAAAATGTATCTACACGTCCCCCCCCCACCTCCTCCTCCCATAATCCAATTAACGTAAATGAGGTCTCTCTCCCTGTGGGGCGAGGACCAGGTTAATTATGACATGGCGGTTTGTACAAGTGTAATTGTATATGAAGGAAATGCCTGAGGGAGGGGAGGGGAGAAAAGAGGGGGACAAGGGGGGGGGGAGACAAATTTGATTAAACATGGAGATTAAAGAAAACAGGAACATGATGTACTTTTATCTAGTCCAATTAGAAATGGCTTTGTTTGGCCGTGGTTCAAACTTCTTATAATGAAGTTAAATATAATGACTTGCCTGTTGAAAAAACGATAATCGCTAATAAGAACTGTGTTGTTTTTACCTCGTGGAAATCCCTCGTGGGGTTATGTATGTTAGACAGCTGAAAAATATAATCAAATCCTATTCATGCTAAGTCCTACAGTTCATAAATACTTTATGGTTGAGGGATTTCCCCCCAAAAATCACTCCTTTTCTTTGAGGAAAATAACCCTGGGGACTAGGGGACATTATGTGCATGTGTGTGTGTGTGTGTGGGTGTGTGTGTGTGTGTGTGTTTGCATGTGCTGTAGACTACATGTTGCACTCATACAAAGCCACATTGTCCAAACCATGATCTCCATAAAAAGCTTTGAAATGTCGTTAATAGAGTTATAAAATATGCTAAAACTTTCAGTCAGCAGCTGTTTCCTCAAATTCAGTAGCTAGTGCAACATCTGTAAATTAAAGATAACATGTGCATTTGGGAAAAAAGTTACTTAACCAGACACAAAGTGCCGAAAGGCAGGTGGAAAAAAATGACTTTATAATAAATTGTGAGAATGACGACAAATAATGGGAGCACACAGTTTTTCTTTCTGACCGCAGTCCTGGTTTAAAAATCTAATTTCCTGTTTCCCAGGGAACTACGTTGTGTTTTCCTGGGGAAGTAATCAACTTACAGCCACAAGAAAACATGTGTGTGTGTGTGTGTGTAGTGTTAAAGAATATTGCTGCTGAAATTGTAGTGATTTTAAGTGCCACAAAAGCCGTTTCAATGAATGCGCCAGGTGGAAAACGAGTCATTGTATTTCTCGACGGTTGAGTATCGTGCATGTGCACGTCTTTTCTTCTCAAAGCCCTCCCGCCATGACAGAATCATTCAAATGTCCTTTACGTCACATTGACGAACATCCAATCCCAATGAATTGCTGCCCTACACTTCTGGGCTTGTGAAAGAGTGTAATGGGTGCAGCGGGGGTCCAGACACTCACATACGTAAGAATCCATTGTTGACCCATATTTCCTCACTTCATAAGAGTTGTACCTTAAAGGCACAGTGTGTGGGGTTTAGTGAAGAGGACCTGCTCCATTTGAAGATATGAAGGGTTCATTCTCAACCTTTCAGCTGATTATACACTCATAAAAACATACTCGGAATATTGTATTCCGAATGGGACTGATTTCTTTTTTAGTTTTACGTTCGGGATTTGAACTTCCTCCGCGCTCTTGCCTTACGAGACGGAGGCCGTTGTCAATGTATGAAAATAATGAATAAACCAGGGTTTTTAACACCGCCTATGTTTGCATTCCTGGAATTTCAAGAGTTTCCACGGAGCGTCTTAAATCCTTTACGTTTCTGTTTAAATACTAAATGCCTCTTTGATGACGTTTTTAGTTTAGCTCTGGGCTTCCCCTGGCCATCCCACGTGTAGCATCACAACGCTGTGAACACCAGGTGATCCCCTCAGGCCGAATCTGCAGGAATGTGGAGTTATGGAGAGAATATGCATAAAGGGCTCAAAATGTCAGCGCGAAAGTCCTCCAGCGCTCCACAAAGTGTGTGACAGCCATAATCGGCCCGTGTTGACTTTGCAGGTGAGCTCATCGTGAGAACACATGTGCACCTGCTCGCCTGTCAGGGAAGCGGCCTTTGATCTGTGCTGTTGTCGTTCCACCCAGGTCCCACGCCACCCTGTGCCTCCACTTGTGTGTGTGGCGTGTGTTGTGTGTGTTGCGTGTGTTGCGTGTGTTGCATGTGAATGTGTGTTTACACACGAGCGTTTGGTCCGATAACCATATCAGCTGCTATCAGATGCTTCGATGTGTGAAGTCGCTTTGAAGTGGGTCAACTGTTGAGCGAGTGTGTGTGTGTGTGTGTATGTGCATCATCATGATACAAATTCTCCCTGCATAAAAGGCCTTTTTATTATTCCCAGAATGAGAGACGGGCACTGTGTGGTTATTGTGTGTTTCTCTGTGCATCTGTGTGTGTGTGTGTGTGTGTGTGTGTGACAGACAGAGGTAGAAAGCGAGAGGTCAGCGCAGCCTGGTACTGCTGTAGGCCTATCTGTGTATGTGTGTGTGTGATAGAGAGAGAGAGAGAGAGAGAGAGAATGACAAAGACAGGCCCATTCAGTGGCATTACACAGTGTCACGCGTTGCAGCAGCTGATTTGAAATTGTTCGGTTAGAGCCAGGAAGTGTCATGGAATTGTGTCGTGGCGTCGGACGTTTACGATCCGAATACGTGATTTTGCTAAATGCAAAACGTCACGTAGCGGGAGACACTTCATGAGCCCTACCGGAGGAAATAAGGCTGGCAGAATCAATAACTTCTTTTAAATCACTTCTTAAAACCCACTTTTATAGAACTGCTTTTAAGTGATGTCGTCCTTTTAGGTTTTTTTATTTGAATTGCCTATTTGTTTGGTTTTAGTTGTATTCAATGCTTTTATGGTATGGTCTTTTTTGTTTGCCGCCATTTAAGCTGTGTTTATGCTTTGTTTGTCTGTAGAGCACTTTGTAAACCTTGTTTTTAAAAGTGCTATATAAATAAAGTTATTATATTATAAAATAAAATTATTATATAAGTTCAGGGTGTTCATGTGTCACGTTAACGCTAACGGTAAAACAACGTTTACGTGGTGAACTAACGTGGGCTGAAAACGATATCCACCCCGGCCCTGTGTGTTATTAATAGCCTCGGTACACAAATGAAACCAAAAGCCTGTGTTGCAGGTCTTGTGAGTGTTTCGCAACTTGTTTACAGTCGAGTTAAACTGTGACTTGAAGAGCAGCACTACACCCCTGGAGGGTTTTATTTACAGGTACGGGCTCGACGGCTTCGGGTTCAGCTTCCACATAAAGAAACACACACGATACACAATCATAAAGACGACTTAACGAAGCAGCGGCCTCACGATCGATTCCCCTCCATGTGTTTACGGACGTGTGTGAACCTGAGTCGCTCTTAAAGGAGCAGCAGAACACATTTAGCTGTCAGGGCCTCATCCTTTAAGACGCTCTGTTTCGAGGAACCGAACAATGACATGTTGGGTTGAGTAACTCTTGCACACTCCTTTCTAGGAAATGTGTCTCTAACCCCACATTGAGGGATTCACTTGGAATGTTTCTGCTCAAATAGTCCAACGATCCACCGCGCGGTGCTGAGACGGTCAGAGACGGCCGAGGGGTAATTCGGGAAAACCACAAAGCCCAAATTACTTCTCTGAAAAAAGAAAAACTAGATTTCTTTTAAAGTGAAACGTGCAGATTCTCAATCTTTCTAACCTTTCTAAGCTGAAAGTTCCTGGAAGCTTGTTAATGCAAATGTTTCGAAAACAAGAATCGAGACAAAAGAAGGGGAAAGGCAGACGTTCCTGCTTCTAAGCTGCAGGACGAGAACTTAAACACACGATCCACGGGAGGGAGAGAGCAGCTGTTCTGATGGAGACCACAACGTCATCATGTCCACGTTTTGAGTTTTAATGCACATGTTGTTGTGTGTCGTTGTGCGCCTGCCGTGGGTGTATTTAAGGTGTGAACAGTTTATGTTGGTTTGCTGTTGTTTTAGTTTGAACAGGTTTTGGGGCTCTAATAGTCAGAATTATAATTATTATACATTATATAAGGAAAGTTTATTTGTATTGCACAAGGCAATTCAAAGTGCTTCGCATCAAACCATTAAAAGCATAACAACTATTTAAAAACAATTGATAACGTTCATTAAAACATTTAAAAGAGTCAAAATGCAAGAAATGTAATACAAGTTGCAGTTAAAAAAAAATGCAGACATTGATTGATATCCTTGAATCTTGTTCAATTAAAGGCAACAGCAAAAAGTCTTCAATCTGGATTAAAGGAGTTGAGGGTCTATAAGGGTCTCTTGAGTGTCTCTGATGGTCTCTGATGGTCTCTAAGGGTCTCTGAGAGTCTTTGAGGGTCTCTGAGCGTCTCTAAGGGGTCTCTAAGGGGTCTCTAAGGGTCTCTGAGGGGTCTCTAAGGGGTCTCTGACGAGTCTCTGAGGGTCTCTAAGGGGTCTCTGCGGGTCTCTGAAGGTCTCTGCAGGTCTCTAAGGGGTCTCTGACGAGTCTCTGAGGGTCTCTAAGGGGTCTCTGCGGGTCTCTGAGGGTCTCTAAGGGGTCTCTGAAGGTCTCTAAGGTCTCTAAGGGGTCTCTGACAAGTCTCTGAGGGTCTCTGAGGGTCTCTGAGGGTCTTTGAGGGTCTCAGCACTCTCCATGGTAAAAACAGAAACAACAGCAAGAGGGATATTACATAACATGAAGAAAAAAAAGAAAAAAAACACAACTACCATCACAGGTTAAAAGCAGATTAAAATAAATGTGTTTTAGGGGCAGTTTGGAAAGTGGAGAGTGAATTTAATACCTCTGCCTTTTCATTATGTCAAGTGTTCTCAGAAAGCCACGAGCCTCGGTGCAATTTCATTACGAGAGATACATGTGAGCTATACATTTTTTATAACTCCAGTAACCCCTGAGCGATGCCCCTACATGGGCCTTTACAATGTGGGACAAAGGTTTGCTGTGTGTGTGTGTGTGTGTGTGTGTGTGTGTGTGTTATGTTCTCGTACACTTAACCTAATGAAATTCCTGCCATTGAGGTGATCATTTTGAGGATTATGAGCTTGCAGTGTTGTGTTTAATCACTGTTGACAACCTCCTCCCCCCTCAGGACACCGTGTGCGTATTTGAACAAGAGAAAGAGGAGAGGAAAGACTCTTTAAACTTATCTGCATGTGTCTCGTCAAGTGTTGATGGATGTGTGTGTGTGTGTGTGTGTGTGTTGCATACAGGTAACTCAAGGAATTCCCGTGTAAATGTGTTTCACGTGTCATGTGTGTCCTCGTTGTGGAGTGCATGTTCCATCCACGCCGGCAGGCACTGTGTATTCTCAGGTGGGCGGAGTCACGTCACTGACTTGATTACAGCAACGTACAACATGATGTGTATGTATGTCCCATAGAGAATGTGTGGGGTATTGTGAAGAGGAAGCTGAGGAGCTAAAGGCCGCTATTGAAGCATCCTGGGCATCCATAACACCTCAGCAATGCCACAGGCTGATTGCCTCCATGCCACACCGCATTGACGCAGTAATCCGTGCAAAAGGATTCCCAACCAAGTACCGAGTGCATTAATGGACATTTTCAAAGTTTTACTTGGTCTGAGGAAATATTCTAATATTTAGAGATAGGATATTTGAGTTTTCTTAAGCTGTAAGCCATAATCAGCAATATTAAAAGAATAAAAGGCTTGCAATATTTCAGTTGATTTGTAATGAATCCAGAATGCATGACATTTTTGTTTTTTTAATTGCATTACAGAAAATAAAGAACTTTATCACAATATTCTAATTTTCTGAGACAGTCCTGTATATATATATATATATATATATATATATATATATATATATATATATATATATATATATATATATATATATATATATATATATATATATATATATATATATATATATATATGTATATGCACTGAATTGTATGAATAAGATATCCGTATGTCAATGTCAGAATAAATGTTCAATATTTAACTGCAAAGTAGTAATGTGTGTTTGATACCTTTTTTTTCATTGAATCCTGAATTTGATTGGATGGGCCCACAAAAAAAAAAATCCACCAGCCGCCAGTGTACGACACGTATATTCCCCTCACCTGTAGCGTGGCGTGCAGGTGGTGTTTGACCCCCGGCCCCCGTTCCAGAGCCGGGGGGGTCTCTGTGTTTCAGAGCGCTGTAAACTAACAGAGGAGCCTCAGTGCTTTTTTACGAGAACACGGCTGACCTCAGTTAACTTAACAGAAATACAGCAGAATGTTTTTGTTGAGCAAACACGCACAAATAGACGCACGTCGGCGCGCATCGGTTTGGTCCTTCAGACCGAGAGACAGAGAGAGGGCGCCGACTCATTTTAAACACGCCGACCGTCTCGCACACAAGTCTGATGCTTCATTTTGTATTCCACCATTTGTACAAGCTAAAGTCAGTGGATGTTGAGAATAGTGGGAGAAATAGAGAGAGAGAGTGTGTGAGTGTGTGTGTGTGTGTCCCATGATGGGGTGAATAAGCCGTTTGTTTGTCCCTCGGATGTCGTCCCCCCCCCCCCCCCCCCCCTGGCCTTGCCTAGTGCTTGGTGCTTGGTGCGTGGCGTTCAGGGTCATTTCTTTTCATAACGACCACGGCCGTCCTCGCCTCAGCTCTCTCCAGCGCCGCGGGGGTAACCAACGCTCGAACGCCCGAGTGTGTCTGTGCTCTCGGTTTTTCGCTCGCTCGCTCGCTCCGGGCCGTGCCATGCAGGGACTCGGGAAGACGGAGAGGGGCGACCCGGGCCGAGACCTGGACCGGACGTCGCTGAGGTCCACCATGCCGGCCGGCGGGCCTCTGCAGGTCAGTGCGCCCCGAAAGAGAGAGAGACAACGGTGTGTTTGCAGAAGAGAGAGAGAGAGACAGGTGGAGACATTGACGTCATAGAGATGCATCCTCCTGTCTGTTAGGCAATGGCCTCTACCTCTCCTCCCTCTCTACCTCTCCTACCTCTCCTCCCCCTCCTACCTCTCACACCTCTCTACCTCTCCTACCTCTCCCACCTCTCCTTCCTCTCTACCTCTCCTTCCTCTCCTTCACCTCCTCACCACCCTCTCACCTACCTCTCCCACCTCTCCCACCTCCTCCCACCCATCCCACCCATCCCACCTCCTCCCTACCTACATCTCCCACCTCCTCCCCCTCCCACCCTCCACCTACCTCTCCCACCTCCCACCTCCCACATCTCCTACCTCTCTGCCTCTCCTACCTCTCCCACCCTCCCACTCTCCCACCTCCCACCTATCCCACCTCCCACCTCTCCTCCCCCATCCTCCACCTCTCCCACCTCTCCTACCTCTCCCACCTCTCCTACCTCTCCTACCTCTCCTACCTATCCTACCTCTCCTACCTCTCCTGCCTATCCTACCTCTCCTACCTCTCCTACCTCTCCTATACCTCTCCCACCTCTCCTACCTCTCCTTCCTCCCCCACATATCCTACCTCTCTACCTCTCCTACCCCTCTACCTCTCCTACCTCTCCTACCTCTCTGTTCTCCCCTCCCCCCTTCTCTCCTTCATCTCCTTTCCTCACAGTCCGGCCCTATCCTCGGGTCTGACATGCCGGTCCTGTCTGAGCTTTGCCACCGGCCTGCGGTATGTCCTCCCTCTGTGAGAGCTGAGGATCACAGGGCGGCTGTGATGCTCTCTGGGTTCGGCCAAGCCTCTCTCTATTCTGAGACCAGATGACGGGCGCAACATCCATCAAATACCAATTAGGGTCCAGGTGCGAAGGCTAATAAAGTCCTCTAATGCAGCCGGTGGTCAACAGAACAGGGACTCACGGATACCGAGAACAAGAGGTCAAGCTGGGGTCGTGGTTTTGAGAAGAAGCTTTTTCTGTCTTTTTTTTCCCAACATAACATTTGTTTTATTTTTCTAGATTACATTTTGTAGTTCAACAAAAAATATATTGCATTTCTTTTTTAATTTAATCCTCTGATTCATCATTCACTAATAGGAATGCACAGAGTCTCTCCAACACACACACACACACACACACACACACGCACACACACACACACACACACACACACACACACACACACACACACCCTCTCTGGTGTCTGTTGCGATTCATCTTCTGTATCAGTGTCAGGGCCAGCAGTGTTTCTGCCCATCAACCAGCAGGGCTGTCAGTTACTGGTAGTATATTTAGCTACACACTCTTCACTGAACAAAGTGCTATACTCAAGTGTGTGTGCATGTGTGTGTGCGTGTATATGTGAGTGGATGTAGTAATGCATCAGGGCCATCCACACTAAATATACTTATTTATATAAAGGTTTGTGAATCAAATTAAACTTAAATCAAACAACTTTCAATTAAATATTGAATTTGACCCAATATTTCCTCAGGACGACCGTTGCAGCTGCACTATGAATTCATAAAACTGCACAAATAAAGTTGCTTCTGGCTGACCACGCCCACATGTACCCCTCATGAATGCTGGTCCTGTTCATTCGTTCCACTGAACGCACACACACACACACACACACACTCGTGGTTACACTGAATCCCTGAATTTTAAATCATGAAACGCATGCTCAACATGGATGTTGACGGTTGTAAAGAAGCAGAGGCCTCCAACCAGCACAGATTCCCAGCTGATGGCATATTTCCCCGTTTGGTCGCCATCCGCCACGAGCGATGGCGCTCAGGATCTATCACGCCGCTCCGAGAGTGTTTGCCAAGCGCTGTCCGCGTCTTTGTCAACCCTGATTGCTTAATTATATGTTGGTAGATGTGAAGAGAGAAATGCGTTACGCCCAGAAGAGCGGACGCGACTGGATGCACGTTCACGCGTACATCTTTGCCATGTTGTTTTTACTGACAGGCGGATGGGTCGCCCCTGTACTTATAGTTAAAGGACCCATCGTATGGCCATTTTTACACAAGTTAATATGGTTCCTTGGGGTCTTAATGGAATGTTTGTCACATATTTTGGTCAAAATACCACAAGAATCATGTCAAACTGCCTTTTTACCAGAAACACCTCCCCACAGATTGACCTGTTCTGAGTGCCTGTCCCTTTAAATGCTAATGAGCCAGCTCCCCCCTCCAAGGCCATGTAGCCACACCCCCTACATGGGCGTGCTTCAACATCTACGTAGACGTTGGTGGTGATCCCATTTGACGCACTCAAGCGTATCGATTCTGACATAGATGAAGCCCAACAAGCCGCGCAAGTTTTTTTTTCTCCACCGTTTTTGTGTTGGGAGACATGCCAGATACCCACATTAACGCATAGAAGCACTAAAAAAGTGGAATTTTCATAATATGTCCCCTTTAAATATGTAAGCAGGTATAGAGACAGTGTGTGAATACCAGCCACACATTGTAAATGCATGTATTGCAAATACAATCCAATGCAAAAGGTTGTGTTGATGGTAGAAACACATTCCCCACCGGCTCCTGTCAACATAAATGTGTCCACTGTTTACTAAGAAGGGTCATCCTCATCTTTTTTTTGCTTAATCTGCTGGATTTTAAAATATATTTCTCAGTCTGAGTTCCTGTCAGTGTCTCGTCATCCAGGCTCGATGCTCTCGTCATATCTCGTAATCAAGTACAAAGGAAAAGGGTGGAATAGTATTTATGAGGGTTTTTTGAGCGCCGTCTGACCAGCGAAGCAGCTACGATGAATCTATTTCCATGGTGTGAAGGCTTTACACCTCTCAGTCACTCTCTGAGTATAGAGCATGGCAACAGGGTGTGGAGCGCTGATACGGAATTAATAGGGATCACACAGACCCTCAAAACAGGGAAGCCTTGGACGAAGGTTTCTTAGTGGTTAAACGGTGCTATAAAAGACGAGAACACTTGTATATAAAAGGCGAGAACACTTGTATATAAAAGATGAGAACACTTGTATATAAAAGATGAGAACACTTGTATTACAACAGCTGTGAAGTTTCCTTCTGTTAATCAATAAAGGGAAATAGCTCAACGGCACACAATGAAGAACCTCTTCTGGTTGTAGGACGTCACCATTTAATGGTGTTAAAGACAAACTGAAGATGGAAATCTTTAAATAAAAAAGTCTTGTTTGTTTGTTTGTTTGTGTATTTTATTCAATCAAATACAATATTATCCTATATAATATTCGAAATAGAAAGACTGAAATGGTATAGGTAGAAGCAAAAAAATGCTTATAATTCCTATCCTAAATTAAAATCAAAATAAATCAGAAAATGAATATAATATAAAGAAAAGAAAAAAACAACAAACAAAATTAAAAATATATATATATTTATATATACTACCACATACATCTTCCATATTAATACGTTTTTTAACTACATTTATAACTCTTAAGAATAGTTTTATAAATAGTTTCCTGTGAAAACGTACTTTGACTAAAACAGGACAGTCGAGCAGATGTTTGTTTCTTGGTCACTTTTTTCAGTTGTGGGATTATCTTAACATCATCCACAGAGTCTCTATGGCACAGAGGAACAATCAATATCAATATTAGAGAATATCGACAATCACGTCACTGTTGTGTTTGTCTGTAAAAGGATATCACGGATGATTTGGTCTTGTTGTCGCTCATGCCAACAATGATGATAATCATTGACGGATGATCCTGATCATATTTCACAACTTTCACATCCCTTGTTCCGCCTGCATTCTTCCTCCCAACAACAACTTGTTGACTGCAATCGGTTTTGGTGTCTGCTGCTGTGTGTCCCTCCATGACCACCATCTCATCTTCTTCCCACTTCTATCACCTCCCAGAATACATTGCTGCCTCTCTATGACATTACATGTGTGTGTGTGTGTGTGTGTGTGTGTGTGTGTGTGTGTGTGTGTGTGTGTGTGTGTGTGTGTGTGTGTGTGTGTGTGTGTGTGAGTGCTCGTGTAACATCTTCTTGGCCCCTACATGACAGATGCCACATTCTGAGTGTGGCTGTGAAGTATGAGAAAGTGTGCGAGTGTGTGTGTGTGTGTGTGTCTGTGTGTGTGTGTGTTTGTGTGATTGTGTGATTGTGTGATTCCGGGAACTTTCATCCTCGACTCAGCTAAGCCTTTAAATGGCTTGTTGTGTAATATGCCTGTAATTCAATATTTAACATTATAAGGAATGCCAGTGTCGGTTATGAGTCATTTACATTAATTCACACTGGTAGAAAGAGCCAAACATCATATTTTCACATGTTTTTATGTATGGCCCAGTCAGAAGTTGTTTTTACGGGGAGTATATGATTTTTTGTACCTCTCTTTGATAAACTCTGTCTCCCTTTCTTGTCGTCCTGACTGTCGTTCTGTCTCGCCTCTCGGGGGAAGTGTGTGTTTTCTTTCCATTCGTGGGGGAAATGACAGCCATCTCTGTTTGAATCTGAAACAGCTTTTTGAAGGGAATACATCCCAGTTGGCTGCCACTTGTGTGCACATGCGTGTGCTGAAACTTGAAAGTCTTTGAGGATGCAAAAAGCGATAGCAGACGGAACTTCAGATCCAACCAGATACAAACAATTAGATTATCAAACACATTCGCACGTGTTGACCTTGAGCTGATTATTACTGCTGAAATAATTCACTGGCATCAGCGTTTGCTTGGAGTGTTATGTCACACATTTGTTCCTCATCCACTTGTTCCAGTCGTACGAGCCAAGAAAGAACAGGAAACCCCCTCTCCGGTGCCGAGGCTCCCCTGCCGAGAAGCCGTAACTCACAGCACTAACTCTCACTCTTACACACACTCAAAGTAAAAACAAAAATGCACTCTAGACTTACAAATCCACGTTCACTCGACTGTAAATCACTCTCCCTTCTCGCTCTGCATACACACACCCTGCTCATAAAGAAGCGCGTGTGACCGTTTCTTCTTAGAATTTACAAAAGAACGCCGGGGAAACGTTCTTCCGCGTATTCCTGGTCCGTCTGGCGTGTGAGTTCACGAGACTGAGGACGTATATACACTACCGTTCAAAAGTCTGGGGTCACTTAGAAATTTTATTTTTCAAAGAAAAGCATGTTTTTTGAATGAAGATAACATTAAATTATTAAGAAATGCACTCTATACATTATTAACGTGGTAAATGACTATTCTAGGTTGAAACACCCATTTAATTAAAAAAAAATATCTACACGGTTGTATAGAGGCCCATTTCCAGTGTTCTAATGGTACATTGTGTTATTAACTTAGAAGACTAACGGAGGGGTAGCATTTTAGAAAACCCTTTTGTTATGTTAGCACAGCTGAAAACAGTTATGCTGGTCAGAGAAGCTTTTCAACCGGCCTTCCTTTTGAGCTTGAAGTCTGAAGAACACAATTCATATTTAAAATAAAAATTATTTCTAACCTTGTCACTGTATTGACTATATTTTCTATTCATTTTGCAATTCATTGGATAAATAAAAGTGAGTTTCCGTGGAAAACACAAAATTGACTTGTTGGGTGACCCCAAACCTTTGACGTCCAGCCGTATGTGCGTGTGTGTGTGCGTGTGTGTGTGCGTGTGTGTGTGTGAACATGTCAGTATGTAAATATTTGGCTTGTGCGGCCGGGGGTCAAGGTCGTCACAGTCTCGCTTGTGTTGTCCTCCGTGCGGCAGGACGATGGAGCGATGGAGCGACGTGTCTGTGTGACGTCATCTGTGGTTTTGAATGCTCCAAAGGGGGAAAAAGTGATGGAGCAGGGCAGGAGAGATGGAGCAGAAGGAGGCGTGTGGGAGGTGGGCGGGGGGGGGGGGGGGGTTATCTGTCTTACCTCATCTAGTCTCCGTCGATGATGTCCCCCCCCCCTCCCCCCCCGGTGCCTGTGGCGCCCATGGGACGATTGTTGATTTCCACACAATGAGATGACGCCGGCAGTGGAACAAAAAGCTCTCTGTCATTAATTGTCCTCTGTGTGAAAACCACGACGCCATCGACGTGCAAGAGAAGTCAAATGATGTCTCTTGTCGTTAGTGTTCGGTTGTCACTGCTCTTTAATTGAATAGTTACACAAATGTTTTGTTTACCAAATGTTCCTTCAAGCAGGGAAACGGTTGGCTTTATTCTATTGGGACAGACAGTTGAACAGCCTTTTAACCCTCCTGGTACCTTCAAATGTACTAATATCTTGTACCCTTTTTGACACCAGCAATTAAAAACCCCAGAAAATTATTAGAATTTATATTATTTCCAAAGTTTAAGTGTGAGGTACTTTTTTTTTTTAGTTGACTACCTAAATAGCCTTTTAAATAAATAAAAAAGTTGATATTTTTTATATGTTTTACACAGTGAAAAACAGCCTGGGGTCAAATTGACCCCAAAGAACACCGATGGGTATAAGTTGTGTACAGGACATTAAAACATATCATCATGTGAATTTTATGTTTTCACAGTTGTCCCCAATAAATTAGGAAAAGTCATGAAATATGAAGCAAATAATGATGTCAATCATTTTATTAGAGACATTAAACATTGAATGGGGTCAATTTGACCCCAAAAGTAATAGGAGGGTTAATTGATTGGGAAATCATTGAATATTTACACAAATGTTTTGTTTACCAAATGTTACTTCTTTTTTTCAAGCAGGGAAACGGTTGGCTTTATTCTATTGGGACAGAAAGTTGGACAGCCTTTTAAAGAAATGAAGTTATTATCGTCTCCATTCTAGAATCAACCATATGCTACTATTTTAACAAGCGTGTAGCTGTAATCGTAATCCTTCTATTTGTTAAACATCCCTTGACAGGATAGATAGAAAGTTTCCCGACTTTTTTCGTCTGAATAAGCCTGCTCTGTGTAAACATATTCATCATCTTTAGGAGCCTCTGGGGCCCAAAAGAAATGTCCTGCCTGAGGTTGAGCCACCTTCTCCGCGGTGTGTGTGTCCCTGTAGATGTGTGTGTGTGTGTGTGTGTGTGTGTGTGTGTGTGTGTGTGTTTGTTGCTGGAATATATGTGTGCCCTTTGACGTCTTCAGTAAAAATAAACAGCCATAACTTCTCTTGGACAAATAGTCATTCACCTCTTCTCAGAGCCACACACACACACGCACACGCACACGCACACAGACACACACACACACACACACACACACACACACACAGACAGACGCAGAACGCTAATGGCTAACATTATAAATAATTATAAATTACATGTAAGAGTTGATAAATATCTGGTATTTATATAATATATATGTATGCTTATATATATATATATATATATATATATACATATATATACACATATATATATGTATAAATATACAAACATATATATATATATACATACATATATATATATATATATATATGTGTATATATATATGTATAAATATACAAACATATATATACATATATACATATGTGTATATATATATATATATATATATATGTATAAATATACAAACATATATATATATATATACATATATAAACATATATATATAAACTATACATTGATGAAGAACGATTAATGACCTTTCCTCTCGTGCCAGCTGCAAGTTGTATTTCCGAAGGAAAAACAAACTCTTCGCTGGCTTTAAGTTCCCCTGGACTTCTCTCTCGTTCCACCAGCAGGTTGACATGTTTATGTTCTGAAACATCTCAGATGCATTGCTGGGAAATGTGGTTTCACATATTCATGGGCCCCAGAGGATGCATTGTAATAATAATAATGTGACCCCCTGACCTTTCATCTCGCAGCATCATCAGGTCAGAATTGAAACTTACTCACAACAACATGTGACCTTCACATCAACCACAGCTGCCCTCTGTTTGTCGGGCCACGCGCTAAACTGAGAGGACATGATACCCTCACACCTCTCCACATTAACACGCTTATCAGAGGGACTTCAACACGCTGACATGCAGTTTGAATAAAACTCCTGGACAATCCAACACGTTGATGAGTGGATCCTGGTGAGTTTCATTTAACAGGGTTTTCCGTCCCAAAGGTCAGACACTGCATCATTAATCATCTAATCGTCAGCTATGCAATGGTTATTATTCTGTTCACTCCCTGACGGTATAACTTAAGTCTCCATTTTAATGGATTTAAATGAGTGTATCTAAGTTTGTCTCGGTGGAGAAATCTCCATCGTAACAATTAAACACTTTAATCTCCAGGTGGTTATCTGAGATTACACATGGTGATTTTGACCACATTGCCTCAGCTATAATAACTCTGGTGGGGACCAGACTCTCCTCCAGCTTTCTTCTGTTTCTTTCTACACGTGTGCTGATAGCTGTTGTGTAGAACACGTTCTCCATGTGATGACAGAATGTAACCTCGGCGTTGAACGTCTGATATCTTCATATCGGCCACAGTTATGACCGTCGTGGTTTTTATTACTGGTGAGCTTCCCCGTGGTGTACACTGTATAGTGTACATCAGATACTGAATGTGTTGCATCGTGTGTGTGAGAGGAGACGCGGGACGTCTCGCTGTCGTAAAGTCAGAACTCTGTGTGCTTTTGTCTATAACTAATTAATTATAATTTTTATGTTCATTTTCATTTTTTTTATTATTTATATTCTATACATGTAATACGTCCTGCTCTAAAATGTTAGTGTATTGTGTATATTGTGCATTTCTTCATACTTAATATTACTTTGTTTATGTTTACACTGTAACCATGCTGATACAACCTATTGAAGTATCTCTCTCTCTCTCTCTCTTTCTCTCTCTCTTTCCATCTCTTTTTCTTGATCTCTCTCTCTATCTTTCTCTCTCTATCCATCCATCCATCCATCTCTCTCTATCTATCTATCTATCTATCTATCTCTCTCACTCTTTCCATCTCTCTCTATCTATCTATCTATCCATCTATCTAATTAGGTGAGAATGTTTACTGAGCAACGTGAAATGTCCACGTTGTAAACAACATCACGGCATTACCTGCACATACTGAACATCTTGAGATTAAGAAGTGTGTGTGTGTGTGTGTGTGTGAACGTTGTTGTTCATGTGCAGTCACGCAGCCCCTCTGACATATCCACATTCATCCTGTCATTCCTTCCTCACATCCAGCGTGATCCTGTTTCCTCGCCGACACAACGAGATGAAACATGCGTTCTCGTGTCCTCGCTGACGTTTATCATCCTCGAGCACGCACGCCTACACACTCACGCTCCAGTCTGTGTGTGCACCGCATGTGTGTGTACAGCATGTGTGGAGTCATATCCGAATGCTAGACGTGCTGAAGGAGATGGAAATGTACAACTTCAGATTTCAAAGCACCGTAACGCTGGTATTCTGACTTCTTATGCACACACACGTGTCGTGCTTTAGTGTATTTAGTGTGCGTTGAAGCAGATTTCAGGATAGCTCAGAAAATATCCTCCACTCGTGTTGACAAGAAGAGGAGAAACACCCCCTATGGGTTTCAGTCTTTTTGTCTTTTTGCTCAAGGGCACATCAGCAGTGTAAAAGCTCATACCATCAGAGTTGTAAGAAAGGC
The DNA here is from genome assembly GCA_036178185.1 of Liparis tanakae. Classification (NCBI taxonomy): domain Eukaryota; kingdom Metazoa; phylum Chordata; class Actinopteri; order Perciformes; family Liparidae; genus Liparis; species Liparis tanakae. The sequence goes on along the minus strand of CM070089.1, from coordinate 11,492,920 downwards.
TTGGTTGGTTACTTTAAACATCTATTACCTCACTATACTCTTTCCATTCATGTAGTGCTTTTATTGGAGTATTGCAAAAGTTTGAATTTCTTTTAGTCTTAATAATCTCCTCAAGCTTTCTGAGACAAAATACTGCTATTTACTGTAATTGACTTTATACACAGTTATCTGTTGTGTCTTTGAACCTTTATTACATTATTACATTGTTATAACCATTACAATATTGTTATAGTGCCTCAAAGGGGCAGAACATCCTCTAATGTCTCCAAAAATCCCCGTTGAGGTTTTGAAAATTGATAAAAGATCCCTACATTCCTCAGTGGAATACATATGTTGGTAATACAGATATCACATCCTTCCCCTCCCAGTTCATTTCTTTTCTTTTTTCCTCCACATGTGTCTTTATCTGCCTGTCTCTTTAAATGTCTGAAATATTTGGGATGCAGCTCTGGTGCAAAACAGCATTATTCTTGGAACTCGGGAAGCGAGTAATGCCCACATGCACACACAAACACATGAGGAAGGAAGTGTGTGTGCGTGGATCGTGTGTGTGCGCGCGTGTGTGTGTGGATGGCGATGAAGGCCGAGCCATTAAAGGCCAGGAAGCCGCCGGGGGGGGGGAGGGGGGGGGGGGGGATGGCGTGTGATGTCACACATGGCTGAGGCCTGAAGCCTAAAGGCCCGGGTGGGTGCGGGGGGTTAAACTCCAAACAGGCTTTGGCTTATCTACGGAATAACATTTTGTTTTTTAAAACGACATCGGAGAAAGAGACAGCGAGACTCTTTCATCTTTCTGTAATTTCGACATATTCACACCACACCTCTAACCCTACGGCACAACTCCAAAACGCGGTCACACGCACAGTCCTGGACGGCTATTCGCAGTACTGTAAACAATGTGTACACGAAATGTACACGATACACACACAACACACACACGCATCCTGCGGCGGTGGGCTCCTCCCACACTCCCCCGGTGGTGTTTGTTTTGGATACAGACGCTCACTCTCGTATTGTGACAAACAGACTTCGGGTATCAGAGGATGATAATTGACGTCAAACCGCAAAAGTGTTGGGACACGTTGTGTAACCACTAACCACACACTTTACGGCTTACGTGACTCATTGATCTCTGTGCCAAGTGTGTTTTTGATACTTCATTCTGTTTGGTTCTCATATCTTCAGTGTGCCACTCACACACACACGTTCACACATTCACACAAACAGCATCAGAGACACATATTTCGATGTGTGAGATGCCGTGCATCAGGAAACCAGAGCGACTCCATCGTCCTCTCTCTGCCTTGGATGTCCCCGAGAAGTTGCACCAAAAAAACAAAAGAACAATGTATTTAAAAGTACTTAAAAAGACAGTTTTTTGTAAAATATTCCTCCTGGTAAACATTTGATATCTCTCGGTCAGAACCTGGTTTCATGCAGTATTTCCCTCCGAGTGACCGCCGTGCTGCTGCTCTATATCTGGATTAAAAACACATATTAGCACTTCAGTGGCTCTTAAATATCTCTTATTGTGGTACTTTTGTAGTTTGACTATGTTGAGGAAACGTTACTTTCTGTATTCTTGTTGTTCACAGTTTGTACTCTAGGTTGAAATGCACTTATTGTAAGTCGCTTTGGATAAAAGCGTCTGCTAAATGACATGTGATGTAACGCTGTAGAGACGACATGCCTTCAGAGGGGAAGGTCTGCAGCCGGCTCCCACAGGAGCAAACATCTGCACCCCCCCCCCACACACACACACACACACACACACCCCGAAGGGTCATTGAGCAACTCACTGTTGTCCTGAAGGGTGGCAGCAAAGAAAGAAGTACGTCAACAAACAGCGTGTTGTCGGAACACTGTGATTAGGTCTGATTTATTACTGAGATTACTGAGAGATGATTGGCATTAATCTTTTTGTTCTCACAACATGTCATTTCCAGTATTTATGTCCCTCTGGTTCTCAGAGCGCATACCCGCCCGCGTGCACCTTTTTTAAACACCATGAAGTAACGCCAGGAATTCCAGATATTGCTCCCGTCTTCGCCCACACACACATTCCCTCTGACATCGGTCCACTTTTCAAACATGCCTTCCCTGTAATACAAACTTAAAGCAAACACTCAACAATGTGTAATATATTTTTACAACGACACAAATCATCCCGTACGCGGACGTTTTTTTTGACAAGCCATTGTGTGAAGTCACTGTGTGTGTGTGTGTGTGTGTGTGTGTGTGTGTGTGTTTTAAGGGATGGGCATCCAGTGGTAATTAAAGAACGTCCAGCAGCGCCAAGAACAACAACACACACGTACATTGAGGCACATGTATGCTTCTCAGATAAGAAGATCAATATCTAAAGATCAGTATTTAAACAGGACCAGGGACAGGACAATGGCTTGAAATAAAATACATTAAGATGTCAGCGCTTCTATTTTACATGCAACACACAATATATGTAAGTGGATCCTTAATCTTCCTGTTACTTCACATTTACTAACATATTTTACCCTCGGGGTCAATTTGACCCCAGCAATTAAAACCTCCAGAAAACTATTAGAATTAATATTGTTTCCCAAGTTTAAGTGTGAGGTACTTTATGTTTGTTTGTTGACTACATAAATAGCCCTTTAAATATATAAAAAAGTTGATATTTATTATATGTTTTACACAGTGAGAAACAGCCTGGGCTCAAATTGACCCCAAAGAACACTGATGGGTACAAGTTATGTTCAGGACATTGAAAACCTAACATCTTGAATTTTATGTTTTCCCAGTTGTCCCCAAAAAATTAGGAAATGTCATAAAATATGAAGCAAAAAAAATTATGTTAATAATTATGTTAATCATTTTTTTAGAGACGTTAAACATTGAATGGGGTCAAATTGACCCTAAAGGTAACATGAGGGTAAAAGAGTCTCTTTTTAAGGTTTGTTCTTTTTTTTTCTTCCTATCTTTCTGGTTAAGCGTTTTTATTTTACGAATGTCAGTCAATGCTTGAATTTGACTTTTTGAGCTTGAAATCGAGTTTTAAATCGTGTGAACTGGATTTTATGTGCATAAAAATCTAATCAGATAGCCGTTCTACTTCGGACATGTCAATATGTGCTCGCTTCTGTCGTGGATTTAGTTTAAAAAATAGGCAGAATATGGTAGAATGAGATAAACCGTTGATGCATTAACAGCTCTTTGCATAACTTTGCTGCAGCTCGGATTCTTCGCCGCGTGTCGAGTGCTGTAAGCGGCACTGTGACTGAACTCCTTTGGTCACGCTGTAATAAAACTACATTTGCATGTTTGTCTTGAAGTTGAAGTTCGAACAAAAGCTGCATGAGTTACTTTAAATCCTATAAAATCGCTATAACACGACGTCTCCGTGACACTCGTCATCCAGGACCTTTAAGTTTTTCTCGGCAGCCGTCTGCTGGCTGCGCATACTTCCCATCGCTGCTCGTCAACACTCGTAATAACCGGAGGGGCAGCCTCGGAAAAAGCGGCCTCTTATCAAACAGTAAGATTGTATCTGTGTGTGTGTGTGTGTGTGTGTGTGTGTGTGTGTGTTTCACAATGTTGCCATGGCAGGACTCCCACTTCTTCAAGGGTATTTAGCATGTTGAAGGATGCTATAACAGTACACAGCACATGTCCGCCTCTTATGCAACGCGGATGACGTCCGAGGAGAACCAGGTGATTACGGGCTCTCCTTACAGTACACACACACTGAGATACACACTCACACACACACACACACACAGCTGCACACAACCTGCACCTGTAGCGTTTGTCAAAGTTGACTGTGGTGCTACGCACAGCTCTTCCCTGAACACAACGGGAAATAACTACATTTGAATATTTTAACACAAAGCACCAATATGTGTTTTTATCAATTTATTAGCGTTTCGGTAAAAGGCAGATTTTCGGTTTATTATTTTTATAAGTCAGACATTTTTTAAATCAGACAAGGCTAGAAACACAATTAGTGAGACAAGAATAACCTACAATATTTAATACAATGTATTGGAGGTTAAACTTGTTGCTGATATTTCATTAATTTACTTGGTGATTACAATCAAATTAATAATACAGAGCTACAATAATAACAAAGAAATCAAAGGTGATATATATGAATATATACATATATAACTTAAACAGCATATAATATCATAATTGACTAATCTGCCAGTTGCATATGCAACCTTTGTCTGGCGTTGCTCTGCAGGGCCGGAAGTATGCAAGACTTTATTTCCTGTGTGTTCTTGGTCAGGAACGCAGACTGACACACACACACACACACACACACACGGACCTGCATGTGTCGTGTGAACTCGTAGTTGATATATTTCCTTGCGGGTGACATTGCGGCGCTGTGCGTGGGTCTGTGTGTGGGCGAGGGCCTCCTCCTCCTCCGCTGTGAATGGGAGGGCAAAGGTCAAAGGTCATTGGGGTTGAGTAGGTTTGTTCATTCCCGCAATGCCTCTATGTCTTACCGCCACACACACACACACACACACACACACACACACACACACACACACACACACACACACACACACACACACACACACACACACACACACACACACACACACACACACACACACACAAAAGTAAAAGACTGTTAAAAAAGCCGTTACCTTCTTAGACCTCTCAAAGGGCGTCCAGTCATTCGGGGGAACGTGCCGCATGTTTCAGGGCCGCCGTTTGAACCTTTGAACCTTTATGCTCCACATTTTAAAGACCTCTCGTCATTATTATTTCAATTCTGTCCAAAAGCATTTGCAAAGTCGAGAAGAGATGTACACTTTAATTACTTCATCCCCCTTGAAGTTAGCGTGGGCTGAACAGAAGTTAGACGACTCAGAAGTTAGTCTCTCTGGCATGCACGTTAACATTCTGCAAGAACTCATAAACATATATTTATATTTGCTTTAACCAGACTTTAAATGAGGTCTCTCTCTCTCTCTCTCTCCGGCTCCTACACACACTCACACGCACGCACGCACACACACACACACACACACACACAAGCACGCTCATTTATTTAGTTGCACACCCTGCCCAGCAATTACTGAGGCGTCCATCCTGGAGCTCGCACTCCATTGGATAACAGGAGGAGGAGGAGGAGGAGGAGGTGGAGGATGAGGAGGGTGACACTCCTCATCACTCATCACAAAAAGACAAAGCGAGGATCGGCAAACAGAAAGATTAACGATGTCAAGAGGGGGAACACAATAAACAGAAAGGCAGTTAAAGCTTATGTTGATACTTGTACCGTGTGATATAGATGCTGTTGTGTGTTTTTCTATATTTTCATTATTTCACAATTTCTTAGGAGTATATTTTTGCTTGTGCAATGTACACACACGTCCACTGGGCGTGATGGAGCGTGTGTCCCATCAGCTAATGGCGGAGGTGTCTCTCCTGCAGCTTTATGCACGTGTCAAAGCAGAACGCCGGAAGAGGGGTCAAGAAGAAAGTGATGCTTTATGGGAAGGTAAACGAGAGAGGAAGAAGGGAAGGATCAAAAAGGACGAGGATGTGTGTAACAGTAAAATGACACGTGGGTTTACTTAGTTGTGATATAAAGGGCTCAGCGGGGAACAGTTTGTGAGAGACTCACAATAATGTGACAGCTTTTGAATCATTGGCACTTTGCTCTTTTCCAACCAGAAGCCGCCTCCTTCTCGCATGTCGTGATGTTTTGCCCTAACTCAGTTCGTCTGATGTGTCGTATCCGTTTAATTGTCTCTGAACATCACACGTTTGATCACTCATGCACACCACTCACTACTTTCATTACTAAAAACTAACTCATTGTAGCATATATATATATATATATTTGTATATTTATCCCTGCACTTCTTGCACTACTGTTCCACAGCTACTGTATACAGCCATTCCGCCTTGTATATACTTTAAGTCACTTTTTTTTTACTTTTTAGACCGTTGCACTGTTTGTTTTGTTCTGCACTGTTTTGTATTGTATTGTATTGTATTGTGTTGTAATGTATATTTTGTGTAAGCACACAGAGTCACTTTACCAAGCCAAATTCATTGTTTGTGCAAACTTACTTGGCCACAAAAACTGATTCAAATTAACACACACACATATACACACAACATTTAAAAAATGCAAACATCTAATAAACAGAAATGTGAAGAGGTGATATTTGGCTCCCACTCCGGCAAAAGTATTTCCGTCATCAAGGCCGATAAAGAAAGTGGAAACGTTGGTTCTCTCCCTAAGTGTGCACCGTTGTGTCCGTCCAGGGATAATCTATCAATATACTGTTGCAAACTTAAAATAAAATATATTATAAAGAACTGTATTATGGGTGTCCAGAGACGTCTGCATGCTCAGCGACCTCTCGTGGTTGCGGTGACTCAACAAACACATTTAATTCTTCCGTTGACCGTCTGCCGACTCCTCGCTCTCGACCCTCAGCCCGCCCCCGACTAGTCCAGGGACCACGACCTCTGACCTCCAGAAGCTGCTTTGCAGCCGCAGAGAAAATGGAGGGAAACGGAAAACACCGGGAGCGGCGAACACATCTGGAGCATCTGTCAGAAATGCAACAGAAGAGGAGTCACTGTCGCGTCTGCGTGGTGCAGCAGAGTACGCGTCACATGGTTTGAATCAAGTCAATACCAACCAACACTCGGAACGTTTCAAGGTCATACGTACATTGTTTCATCTGGAATTGTGTGTCTACAATTGACTGTAATTGGTCCTTTGAGGATGGACATTGTGTATTTGCAACAAACCCTGGATGTGTGTGAAAAGAGGAGCTCCGTTGTCTCCCGTCTGCTCCTGCTTTGAGGCCTCCACACGCCGGTTTGAGGCCAACGCGGTTGGATTAAGTGTAAGTCAGACACGGGTCTGCTGCCACTCAAGTCAACCAGAGAAAACACAAGTGTCTTTGTCCCGGCCTCTCGTCCCCCCCGTCCTGCTGACTCCTCTCCTTTGTGTCGCTATCTGTTTCTCTTCATCTGCTTTTTTTCCTCTTTCTTCCCGCTTCCTCGCCCTAAATGGCAGTTACATAAAACCAAACAGAAAGACGATGCCTTCGGGCAGAGAGAGAGAGAGCTTTGGAAAAACGCAGATGAAAAACAAAGAAACTCAGTCAGAGGCGAACAGGGACACAGACAGACAGACAGACAGGGACACAGACAGGGACACAGACAGGGAGAGAGGCAGACATACAGGGAGACAGGCAGACAGATAGATAGATAGATAGATAGATAGATAGATAGATAGACAGACAGAAAGGCAGACAGACAGACAGACATATAGGCAGACTGATAGATAGATAGATAGACAGACAGACAGAAAGGCAGACAGACAGACAGACAGACATATAGGCAGACTGATAGATAGATAGATAGATAGATAGATAGATAGATAGATAGATAGACATTAAACAAAAAGAGTAAGAATAAACCCAGAGCTCCACTCCTAGTTGCTCGTCTCTTCCTATTGGCCGTGATGTCAACCAATCGCAGAGCAGGGGAGGAGCACTTCCTGTGAGGTCGAGGGGGGGGGGGCGGGCTCCCATGTGGTCCGGGGTATATTTGTGTGTGTTTATGTGCAATTAGAAGACTTGTAGTTGTTTAGGTGCCCAATGTGCACATCTGTACATGTGCCTCGTGTGTGCGTGCGTGCGTGCGTGCGTGCGTGCGTGCGTGCTTGTGTGTGTGCGTACATGACGTGATATGGTCCTGGGCCTCGGGTCGTGCATCAGTGAATTTGGGGAATGGAAGTTTTACAGGCAGTAAGTTTATAAATACCATATGTCCAGAAAAAACACTGAGAATTAAAGAGACCCTCTTTCTCCAGAGGGACATTATACTTACTCAGCTCAGTACTGAAGTTACAGTTTATATTATTATTTTGATTATAATTCGTATTCATTCTTATTCTTCATATTCTTATTGTTTTTATTTCTCATATCTGGTGGCTCTACCTATCCTTGTCTCAATAGTTGGTCATTTGCCAGCTCAATTATAAAAGGTGGCAATATAATTATCATTGTTTCCAGCCATCAAAGCGCATTTACAGACATTCTTTGCAGGTGCCGAGCGGCAGCAACAAGTTCCCATTTCATCTTTTATTATATGTTGACTTTAATGATCGTGTGCGGTTACAGTATTTTATATCTTTAAGCAATGAGAACCACATTGTACAGTAGTTTTATTGACTATAAGTCTTAGACCCATGTCCAGTAAGCCCACAGCAATAAGGCACTAATGTGCGTGGCTCCTGTATCTTTGAGCTCAGAAAACCAGAAACTTTTTTCTTCTTCTCATTCCTTAAAAGCAAAATCTGATAGTCGACCCTTGACCTTTCGGACTTAACCCTGAGGCCGACTGCTTCTGAAGACTGTGAGCAACGAGCCGTCCGCCTCCACACGGTGAAACAAAGGGCAAAATAATAATTTCATAAATCCAGTTAAGTTCACATTAAATGTGATAAACGCACACACGTTAATACATTTGGAGACACAACTAAGTGAACACACATGGTCCGTGAAACTGTACGTAAGCCATTCCAATGTGTGTGTGTGTGTTTTGGAGGGCTGCCTAAAGCTGAAGTTGATAAATTGTGACCACATGACTCCCCAAAGGGGAAACGATGGAAACTGGCCAGTTCATACATACATTCTTTTATCTCTCACTCCCTCCCCCTCTCTATCGTCTTTCTTTCCCCTCCTCACGTCTCACTCTCACTCTCACTCACACTCACACTCACTTCGAAGGCACTCACACTCACGTGCTCATCGTGTTTTGACAGTCTTGCCGTTCTAGGAATTGCTTCATGCTTTCTTGGAGCTGCATCCAGTCTGGATCAAGCTGTACTGTATATAACACAGGCTGTATGGAATACATAGAACACATATATATTACGTGTCGGGATCACAGCATCAGGACGGGTACATTGTCCTACGAAGAAATACATTGAATCCAAACCTTTGGATAAAGAACAAGATGCAGGTTATCCGAAAATACTTTCCCCCCTACGCAGAGGTTCGGTTTGTTTTTGTTTATGGTTTCGTGGCACTCGAAGAGTCCAAAGCATATGTGTGAAAATGTCAACACCAACGCCTGGTTCCATAAATCAAAGCTGGAGCTCGTTTGAACGGCGTCAATGGAAAGTATTTTCTGCAAAAGTGCACCTGCCAAGTTTCTGTCTGCACGTGATGTCACCCCACGAGCGCTCTGCGTACATCCCCCACCGTGTTGTCCCAACAACTGGAATTGAAAACAACGAAGTGAAAACATTGTGGACGCTTTGGGGCTCGGTCGACTTCGAATGGAGACGTCCGGATGACGCGGCGTGGCTCTGAAGGGCCTCCGTCCACAACGAGGGGCGGCTCTCACGTAGAAGCTGCAGGTTGGGCCAAAGTTCTGCTTATTTTGGGGTCAGCAATGGGCGTTTCAGTACATTTGTGTCCCTATAGTGTGCACATGATTGGCTTTACAGATATGATCTACACGTCTCCTGGTCTACGCAGACTGCGCTGTCTCAAACTGCCGCTGTGTTGCGTTGCGTCATTGTAAAATCTTAAAATGAGCTTTAATTAGAAATGTTGTAATAAATAAACCACGAGAAAAAGAAAAACATCTGCTTCTGAGCTGTCAAAATAAGAGCCTCTTATCTCACCCCTGCTGCAAAACAAGGAAGTGCACTAAATATAGGATGGAAAAAAACTGTGAAAAAAGCAATTCAAATGATGTATGTGGAGTTTTATTATCATTATTATTATAGCTTGGATTTGGTCAATAAACAAAAACAATGAAGAGAGTTCACCAGACTAGTCCTGGCAGGATCCTGTGGAGGTGTTCTTGGTCTTTGCTGCCCTCTGCTGGTCAGAACTCACAGCAACTAAGTTTGTTGACGGCAGCGGTTGCATTAATGTATTAAATTCAGTGTCTTTAGGTCTCAGAAAAAGAAAAAGAAAACTTACACAGACCAGATGGGTGACACAAATTTAAGCTATTGATTGAGAAGCTGTGTTTGAAATAGGAATTGTGTATATCGTGTATATTGTGTGTCTCTCAGGGAGTTTCCCCCTCTAACCTGAACATGAACCTGTACGCCACCAAGAAGACGGCCGCCGAGGGCATGTTGGACATCGCCCTGTTCCTGGCCAACATCACGCACATGAAGACCGTCATCGAGCAGGGGGCTGGATACAGGTGTGTGTGTGTGTGTGTGTGTGTGTGTGTGTGTGTGTGTGTGTGTGTGTGTGTGTGTGTGTGTGTGTGTGTGTGTGTGTGTGAGTCTGTGTCTGCGTGTGTGTGGTGTGTCTGTATATGTGAGTCTGTGTGTCTGTGTGTGTGTGTTATGTGTGTGTGTGTCTGTGTGTGTGTTATGTGTGTCTGTGTGTGTGGCTGTGTGTGTGTGTGTGTGGCTGTGTGTGAGTGAGAGTCTGTGTGTGTGTGCGTGTGTGCGTGTGCGTGTGCGTGTGTGTGTGCGTGTGTGTGTGTGTGTGTGTGTGTGTGTGTCTGCGTGTGTGTGGTGTGTCTGTATATGTGAGTCTGGGTGTCTGAGTGTGTGTGTGTGAGTGAGAGTCTGTGTGTCTGTGTGTGTGTGTGTGAGTGAGAGTCTGTGTGTGCGTGTGTGAGTGAGAGTCTGTGTGTGCGTGTGTGAGTGAGAGTCTGTGTGCGTGTGCGTGTGCGTGTGCGTGTGTGTGTGTGTGTGTGTGTGTGTGTGTGTGTGTGTGTGTGTGTGTGTGTGTGTGTGTGTGTGTGTTTGAAAGAGAGAGGACACACTTCAAAATCTCACTGCAACAAAAGTTGGGGTAGGGGCGATGATGAATTATCACACTATACCTAATCATCGCATCCCGTTTCTCTCTCTCCTCCTCAGGTACTACGCTGCCGTCCTGACGCTCATCTCCTTCTCCCTCGTTCTCCAGATAGTGGCAGGAGTCCTGATCATCATCATTGGTGAGCCAATCAGATGACAGCATTAGCTTGAAAGACAGACATCCCATCCCCCCCCCCCCCCCCCGTGCTCTTAACCTTTCATATTAACACACTAACGCACAGACTACTGATTTGTCGTGAAGACACACTCGATGCAGTCTTGTGTTTCGAGCACACACACACACACACACACACACACACTTTATTCAACGTGAGCTGCGAATATAAAAGGCTGAACGTAAAGTCACACGCATCGGAGCTGCGAGCTGAGCATTGTTGTCGTTTTTTTGTTATTTTTGGTGTGTTTGTGTGTGTGTGTGTGCATTTATTGCAGCTCGGGGAGACATAAGAGAAGAGGCCAATCAGAAGCGCCTGGACGGCCTGAACAACACCACGACCATCCTCATCTTCCTCATCTTCGTCAGCAATATCTTCATCTCTGTCTTTGGGATGGAGCGCACCGGCCTCTTTGCCAGGATGCATTTCTGACCCTCTGATGCAGGCGATGATTCTAATATGGAGAGTGATTGGGAAAGTAGGGGCAGACGATGTAACACACACACACACACACACACACACACACACACACACACACACACACACACACACACACACACACACACACACACACACACACACACACACTTATCGTTCTACTTAAAATACTAATAAACTGCAGTATTTCTGTACTCTTTTTTATACAGGATGAATGGATTGGGCCAAGGGACAAACTAGATGTGTGTGTATGTGTGTGTGTGTGTGTGTGTGTGTGTGTGTGTGTGTGTGTGTGTGTGTGTGTGTGTGTGTGTGTGTGTGTGTGTGTGTGTGCAGCTCGTTGTGAGCTGACCAGCCTCCCCTCGTGTCAGCGGTTGTTAAACTTCCTGAACAATGTGACCACCGGCATCATCTTCCTCACCCTCGTCGTCAACATCATCAAAGCCGCCTTCGGCACGCAGCGCAGCTGCTTCCTGCGATGGCTGCTCCAGCGGTTCATCCTATAGGCCGATGACAGATAACGCAATCGAGCACACACCGTACGTACATTCACACGCAGAAACTAAAGATTAACATACAAGTTTAAAGTCACCACGAGGGGAATGTCCTTCTTGACTTTACTCAGCTGATGCCAAAGTAGCACCATGTGAAATCAAACACATAAGGAAGCAGCTCTAATTTATATCCTCTCTATCAGCTTCATAAAAACTCCAGTGAACTAAAACGGGCACTCGGTAGAGCGCATACCAACCCATATCACAAGATTGGGCATTGAATTATGAACATTTTGGCATTAGTTGCATGACAATTGGATACAAATTGAAGATGGTAAAACGAAGATGTGGACCTGTTCATGACCTTGACCTTGAACTTGACCTTTGACCCCATCGATCCCAAAATCTAACCAAATGGTCTCCGGATAATAACCAATCATCCCACCAAATTTCATGCGATTCAGTTTAATACTTTTTGAGTTATGCGAGTAACACACATACAAATAAATACATAAATAAATACATGGCGATCAAAACATAACCTTCTGCATTTTTAATGCAAAGGTAATGAACAACCTCCCAATCCCAGTCCTTTGGCTTTACCTAAAATTTAAAAGAAGCTTCCTCGCCTCAATTTGCACCACAGTGTAATTGCGTCCATATCGACTTTATTCACACATCTAAAAACGTGTTTATTCTGAAAAAAAGGGTGTTTCACTCACGCTGCTCTCCTCAAAGAGAGAAGAGAACCTGGAGAACCAGACAAGCTCAACACGTCAATTTAGACAAATAGAAGTTACGAAACATTACGTCAATATTTTATCAGTCAACAAGTGCGTCCCGAGTTCTTCCAGAGCATCATCCCAGTCTTAGCGAGGGTCAAAAAGATCTAGACGGAGGGCGGAGGGCGAGTGGCTGCATCGTGTTGACACGCTACTGTATGTGAGGGGTGTGTGGATGTGTTTGAAGTGTTTGAATTAGTGTGTTTGTGTGTCTGTGTGTGTGTGTTGTAGCCCGCAGGGACCTGAACGTGGTGTCCAATCAGAAACGACTCGACTACCTGAACAACCTTGCCACAGGTGTCATCTTCCTCACCGCGGTGATTAACTTCTTCGCCAGCTTCTTCGGATCCAAGAGGACCGGCTTCTTCCGCTGGCTGCTGGCTCGACTCCACTTCTGACACACACACACACACACACACACACACACACACACACACACACACACACACACACACACACACACACACACACACACACACACACACACACACACACACACACACACACACACACACACACACACACACACGAAAATTCTCATTCAATTCGCCTACGTTCAAACATCACATCTTATTTATCATCCAGGTTCTTGAGATGTGCGTCAGGCTGTAATCCAATTAAAATAATGTCCCTTTAACCAACTGTACATCTGTAAATAAGATTGTATGTGCTGCAATAACGTGCTTGTGCATAACTTTTGTTAAATTGTGTGTATTTCAAATGGTTTTACACTTGTTTTATAAATGTTTTGTATGATTTATTTTAAACTTGTTTGATGTAGAAAATCATTTTCAGGATCAATACCAGACCAAAAAGCAGTGTAATATAAATAAAACATACCCCTCTAATATGTACCGACGCATTCTCCTCCAGAAAGATGAATAAATGTAGCGATTTAACAGAAGTTAGGATTATTGTGTGATTTTTTGCTGAAAATAGTGAATGCAAAGCAACAGGTGCACATTATAATGATGTCACAAGCGAGTGTGTGTGCGCAAGTGTGTGTGTGTGTGTGTGTGTGTGTGTGTGTGTGTGTGGTTGTGAAGATGTCACTGTTTAAAGAAGAAAAGCAAATTTGCATTTTAGTTTGTGCATTTATATTACGGGAATCAAAATGTATATGTGTGTGTGTGTGTGTGTGTGTGTGTGTGTGTGTGTGTGTGTGTGTGTGTGTGTGTGTGTGTGTGTGTGTGTGTGTGTGTGTGTGTGTGTGTGTGTGTGTGTGTCACAGGCCGTCGAAACCTGAATACCTCCACCCTGCAGAAACGTCTGGACTACCTGAACAACGTAACAACCACCATAGTCTTCATCACCACTATCCTCAACTTCTTCATCAGCACCTTCGGCATGCAGCGCACTGGACACTTCCCTTGGCTCATGATGCGCATCCACTGACGTACACACACACACCTCTGCTAAATATTAAAGTTATAGACACACTCACCACACCACTCATAATACGGATTCATACATCCAGTATTATTATTTATTCCGGCACTTAACTTTAACTGTCTATGTTAGAACTATTGTACATGTTAACACTTGCTGATTTTATGATTACATAACTTAAATAAAAAATATGAAGAAAATTATGTAAAATGTCCTTTTCTTTCAGTATATTTTACAATGAGTTCTACATGTACTGCTCAAAGCCATATACATAAAGATTAACATGTAATATTAGCGGGATAGCCCTTCTACTATATCCTCCATCTGTGGCTTCAAGTGTCTCCCTATTCTAACATCAGCCTCATCTAACTAGTGCTCAAAATCCACGAATGAAATACAAAAAGTGCATGAAATATTATACGGATTCAGAATCGTTGGTACTATTAAGTGCCAAAAAGGTACTGAAGTACCATAAAGTAATGGAGAAAGTCTCTGTTTGCTTGACAGTAAGGTCAGAGGGCAGGCCCATTACTGAGAATGTCCTCGGGAACTAGGGTTAGAACAACTAAGACAAGCAGAGGGATAAATTCATGGAGGGGTTGGGAATATGAAGATGAATGGAGGTATAATAAATATAGGGGAGAAATTGGAAGGAAGTCTGTTGGAAAGGACCAAGGAGGGTGTGTAAAAGGGGGGTTGGAAGGCCCAGTGGGAAGCATGCGGAGAGAGAGAGAGAGCGGGGGGGGGGGGCATTACAATTTCTCATTTAGCCCGAGCGGGTCTATAGTCCCCAGTCTGTGGATCCACTTCCTTTCCGCCGCCTGGCGCTGGGTCCTGCTCCACTGCCTGTTGCCCTCCAGGCCCAGGCTCTGGATGCTGTGTGGGCCGTGAAGTTTAAAATGCACATAGAGGACGCTGGTGCCCTTCCCACTGGTGATCATATAGAGGTGCTGTCTGACTCGCAGTTGCAGCTGGTTGCCCGTCTCCCCCACATATAGTTTGCGGCAGGTCCTGCACCGGACAGCATAAATGACGTTGCTGGCTGTCGGTAGCAGGACCTGATCCACGTTAAAACCAATTTTAGATTGGGGGTTAAAAATGTGGGGAAGGCGAATAAAACCGATCCCTGATACCCGACGCACTTCCTTCCCGGTCTCCTTTTTGTTTAAATCTGTGTGGACCAGGATGTCTTTCAGGTTCTTGTTTCTCCTGAAGGCGGAGATCACCCGGCTGGCCCCCAGGGCGGTGCTCCCTTGTTCCATACTCGTTAGTGGCTCATTCCATACTCATTCCAGGATCACTCCATACTCATAAGTGGCTCATTCCAAACTCGTTAGTGGCTCATTCCACACTCGTTAGTGGCTCATTCCACACTCGTAAGTGGCTCATTCCACACTCGTTAGTGGCTCATTCCACACTCGTTAGTGGCTCATTCCACACTCGTTAGTGGCTCATTCCATACTCGTTAGTGGCTTATTCCATACTCGTTAGTGGCTCATTCCAGGCTCATCCCAGGCTCAGAATCCTTGGGGTTAGGGTCGGGGTTAGGGTCTAGGTTAGGGTTGGGGTCAGGGTTGCTGTGTTTCCTGGCTAGGTGCCGTACAGCCTGGAAAAGTTGTGCCGATTCAAATAAAAGCGCTCCGTTAACATTTAATAAGTAGCAAATATTTATTTGGCTATAGGTCCAGTTCCAGATACGGCTTTTCTGGGTCCAGATCCGGACCGCGGGCCTGTTAGGGCCCCCTGCTCTAGACCAATCAGCTTGTCTACTTTATGTTTTAGATCAGTGTTGATGGTGCGCTGATGGCTCCACGTTGTCTAATTTATAGATGATAAAGAGAAGCAGGCAGAGGTATCTACCAGTTAATACAACGCTGTAAATCACTAGGGAAGTGGAATGCATGTTGTTTTCCATTGAGCGGTACTTCCTGATTGGCTGATGAAATGAGAGAAAGCCAGAGGTATTGTTACTATAGCAAAGCCCATTCGTGGACGTATCACGTAGTCGTACTGGAGTTACCGGTTCATAATGATCTTTTATTGGTAAACGAAAGCGCCTGCTTTAAGTCCACCTACCCGTCCACATGAAGTAGTTTCCACAGACAACACAGACCACTCGGCAGGTAAAGTGCTCTGATACTTTGATCTTACGTATCATTTAAGGAAATCTATGTTTGCCTGTGTCAAGATGAAAGATATTACAAAGACCATAAGGTTTTAAATACGCTGCCATTGATTATAATGCTGAAGTATCTGGCCCATGTTTGACATTAGTAGAATATCCATTTCCTGTATTTAGTCAAGTTGACTAATTATTACACATTTTATTTTATTATTTTATCGCTAACTGTTACTTTACATGCATGACATGTTGACTGTTGAGCTCAGGGGATGTTTTCCTTGACCGCCGCTGCAGTGATTATGTTCCCTATGTTACCTTTCATCGGTTAGTTGGACCCAAAAGCAGACTCTGAAATGATTGGGGGAATTTATTGAAAGAAAAGGTGGAAAATGAGTAAAACAATAACTCAGTAACAATATTTTTCTCAATAACATGAATATCCAACCTGGATTTACATTCTACAGAAAGTTAACCTTGGTGAATGACCGCGAGGCGATAGGCACTTTGACACGGACTGAAAGAATGAGGAAACTAGAACGGGCACTCGGTAGAGCGCATACCTTCACCGCATCCACAGTACCTTTTCATGACCTTGACCGATCGATCCCAAAATTGAATCAAATGGTCCCCGGATAATAACCAATCATCCCACCAAATTTCATGCGATTCGGTTTAATACTTTTTGACTTATGCGAATAACACACATACAAACTAGAATGGGCACTCGGTAGAGCGCATACCTTCGCAATTTACGTTTTTCACCTTTTCGTGACCTTGACCTTGACCTTTGACCCAATCACTCACAAAAACTAATCGATCGTTCCTTGGGTCATGACCAATCATCCCACCAAGTTTCATAAGAATCGGCTCAGTTTTGTCTGATTTAGACGAATAACGGACGGACAAACGGACATATTCACAAATAAATACACGCCGGCCAAAACATTACCTTCTGCATTTTCAATGCGAAAGTAATAAATAAATAAATACACAGCGATCAAAACATTACCTTCCGCATTCTCAGAATGCGAAGGTAATAAAACAGCCTGTTCGCGTGAGGGAAGAGACGGAGAGAAACTCAGGGTGTGTTCAAGAAATCCTGGCAGCGAGCATGTTAGGTTCACAAAGTAATTTACCATGGTAACAGACCCAGAGTTTAAGTTCCCCTCATCCCAGGGTTACCTACCTGGAACAGGGCCCTGGTGGTCTGGAGGTCGGGGCCTAGACCTTTGTTGCATGCCATCCTCTCTCTCTACCCTCATTTCTCGTCATGGCAGACCTTTGCATTGTGTCACGACTCAAAAACACGACCCAAGAGCACGACTTTAAAAAAAAAAAAAAAATCAGGGCAATCAATAGGGTTTATTTAAACATAGGAAGTCCCTAAAAAATCCAAAGAAACAAAGTACAACTTAAAGTTGCTGCTGAGCAGGAAACTAAGACGGGGTTTAGAAAAACAGAAAATCACAGCTATGCTGGAAAAAGACTTTATCAAAGTACAAACAAAATCACAAGTAAACAACATTTACTGAGACTAGAAGGACCAGGACGAGACTCGAGACAAGACGATCTGACACAAGACTCAGGCTTAAAATACATCAGTAAATGGGGAACAGGTGGACACCATCAGGGGTGGAGCAGACAATCACACTAACGAGGAAACACCGGGGCAGGAAATAAAGTTTCTAAAAAGAGAGAGGACAGTTCCTACAAAATAAAAGCGGACATGGAAAACAGGACGAAAACCTAAAACTTAACATAACCGACGAGACATGACACAGCGCATAAATAATCAGACCTACATATGGTGTTGGATGCAGGTGTCAATAATTCTGAACACCACAAAATAATACAACTTGACCTCCAATGGAGGTAAATATAAATTTACTGACTTGTACACATTGTTGGGGTTTGAACTTGAACAGTAAAATCATGCAATCCTGTCCTCTGATGTAGACATGGCCTCCGCCTGCAGCCTCCTGTGTGACGAGCAGCTCCTGTGTTCCATCTGCCTGTGTGTGTTCACCGAGCCGGTCTCTACTCCATGTGGACACAACTACTGCATGGCCTGTATCACAGGGTACTGGGCCAGCAGCGCCCAGATAAAGTGTCCCCTCTGCATGAAGAAGTTCCGCAGGAGACCACAGCTCCTGGTCAACACGGGCTTCAGAGATATGGTGGAGCATTTCAAAAGCATGCCTGAGAGGGATGAGGAGGTCATCCGTGTCAAACCAGGGGAGGTGCCTTGTGACATCTGCCTGGTGCCGAAGCTCAAGGCCGAGAAGTCGTGCGTGGTGTGTTTCGCCTCGTACTACCAGCTTCACCTGGAGCCTCACCAGAGAGTCGCGCCCCTGAAGAAGCACCAGCTGATAGACCCCGTGTCAGACCTGGAGGAGAGGGTGTGTAAGAGGCACGACAAGATGTTGGAGTTCTTCTGTCGCGAAGACCAGACGTGCGTTTGTTTCATGTGCTTGAAAGACGACCACGCGGCGCACGACGCCGTCCCGTTAGAGCTCGCCGTCAGAGAGAGGAGAGGCCAGCTGGCCTGTGTGACGTCAGAGATGAACGAGAAGGAAAGCTCCAGATCCAGGAGTATTAAGGAAATCAAACACTCAGCCGATCAGAGCAAGAAAGCGTCTGAGAAAGATATAGCGGGCATTACTGATGTTTTCACTGCTCTGGTGGTCTCCAGGGAAAGACACCAGGACGAGCTGATTGAGGTGATCCGGAAGAAGCAGGAATTTGCGCAGAAGACGGCTGAAGACCACGTGACACAGCTGGAGCTGGAAGTAGCCGAGTTGAGGAGGAGAAGATCCGAAATGGAGCAACTCTTACAAACAGAGGACCACCTCCTCCTCCTCCAGAGCTGTCCATCTCTCTTACCTGGACAGACTGAGGACATATTCACTCATTGGTCCTCCTCCATGCCTCCATCCACATCTGACCTCCTTGGCCTCAGTCAGCAGAGTTATGTGGCGACGGTGAAAAAAGCAGCGGCCCAGATGGAAAAGAACCTCAGCAATGAGATGGACATGCTTATACACACGGTCAAGTTAGATTGTTGTGATGTTGAGATGCCAGAGGGGTTTGCTACTGTGTGGACTCCACCTCGGGACAAGCTGATGATGATCCAGCAGAACGAAGCGGTGGATGTGAAGCTGGACGCCTACACAGCCAGATATAGTCTCATCGTGTCTGAGGATGGGAAGCAACTGAGCTATGGGCCCGGTCCACCAAATCTTATTGATTGGTTTAGGAAAACATTTGAACTCCAAGACTACGTTCTTGGGAAAGAGGGTTTTTCCTCAGGTAGGCTCTATTATGAAGTGGATGTTAGTAAGAGTAGAGTTTGGGTATTGGGAGTGGCCAAAGAGTCCGTTCAGAAGGAGTTCCTTACCACTACCAGCCCTGAGGTGGGGTGCTGGACACTTAGAGGATCTTACGACCGTTGCCAAAACTATTTTCCTCAAACGTGGATGAATGTTCGCTTGCAAAGGCCTCAGACTGTTGGTGTGTTTGTTGATTACGTGAAGGGAGAGGTCTCCTTCTATGACGTGGACGCCAGGGCTCTCATCTACTCCTACTCAAGATGCGCCTTCATCGAGAACCTACCACCATTGAAATCTTTTCTCCATTATCTGGTTGGCGCATCCGTAAGTCGCAGAGAAAAGCTCTACCCTTTTTTCGGTATCTTTAATGATAATTTTGACAACACTCTTGTAATCACTCCTGTCGCACAGCCAACGTAAAGTGCCATATTAATCAGGGGAAATAAATGTGCAACTTCTACCGTAAGGTAACAGGAGTAGAATCAAACATTACAAAAAGACCATAACACTCATATTACTCAGTCTAATTTTTTTTCGATGTGAGGTCAAAGGTCAGAGATGTGGTATGTGTACAGATTGTAAAACCCTCTGAGGCAAATGTGTGACTTGGGGCTATAAAAAATAAACTGAATTGAACTATATATATATATATATATATATATATATATATATATATATATGTGTGTGTTTAGCTTTTGTTTTTTTCCAGCCATGTTGCAAGAACATTCAGAGATTTAAAGTGAAAGTGATGCGGTTAATAAATTCAAAGCTAAATCAGTTTTGTACTATATTTACATATATGTTGTAATATCTGCAGCTGACCAGAAGGTGGCGGCACTATTTAACCAGCATTCTGATCTGTTTCTCGGATCACTTTTATAAATATGTTGATATATGGAAGATGAATGGATTAAACAATATATTGAAATTAAATTAAAATAATAATGTCAGTCACTTTTAAATGCAAAAATGAAGCTTCTCAAATATGTGAATTTATTTTCAGGGTTGTAAACTAAACCTATAAGAAAAACTCTTTTTTTTATGGTTTGTATTCCATCAATTTGCCTAGGTTTATGACGTAATGACTAAACACCTGCTATGCAAAGTATAACTATCTTGTCATCTTGTAACTTTTGTTTTTTGAATGTTACTACATGTAAGTATATGCCTTTATGCATAGGATAAATAACACTTTATATTGTGATCACTTTATGTGGAATCTATTGACTACAGCTTCCAGAATATACTATATATGCTTTTTTGAAGACCAAGTCATCTGGCACTATGCATCTGATATGTAATGTGCCGCTTAATAAAAGTATACCTTGAGTTCTGTTGGGGTGTTAGGAGCTTTTCTCACGTGCAGTGTCTTTATTATAAAACATGAAAAAGATGCTAGTAAAAGTATTTAATGATCAGGTTAGAAAAGACCCTTCAGAAAGTCCACCACGAATGGAGTTCTTCTCTCAAAGGGAACTTTAGCCAACGGACTATTTATACCTCAGCTCAGCTGTCTGACTGACTGGCGCCCTGGGAACTGGGACACTGTGTGAGTGAGTGAGTGAGTGAGTGAGTGAGTGAGTGAGTGAGTGTGTATGTGTGTGTGTGTGTGTGTGTGTGTGTGTGTCATTGGTCTGTGTCTAGTTAAAAAGTGTTCTATATGATGGTGGTGGTGTGAGAGAGACCTTGGAGCCCATGGTGACCCGCGATGCTACATATTCCAGTCAGATACTGTTTGAAGGTCATGTCATCAGCAAACACTGAATCGGACGTTTGAACATGAAATAGATCCGAGGACTGGACACAGCATCGATTTATATTATCACATTAAAATCATGTAATCTTCTGTAACTGTGTAACTGATTTACCAATGAATGTAACATAGATAGATAGATAGATAGATAGATAGATAGATAGATAGATAGATAGATAGATAGATAGATAGATAGATAGATAGATAGATAGATAGATGGATACTTTATTAATCCTGAGGGAAATTCAGGTCATCCTGTAGCTTATACATTTAACATTTAACTTAACTTACAAACAACAATACACATAGGGGGGAACATGTACACAGGGAGTAGGGAGAATACAGAATTTACAGATAAAGTGTGCATGATTGGGTGTTTATATCCATGAGGATGTGCAAAAAGCTATAAATAAACGCTATAAGTAAACCAGTATGTGCAATTAAGAGTAAAAACAAACAAAAAACATGAAATCAGTAAATGAGATATGGACAGTGGGATGGAAAAATTGAAGCAAAAATGAGTGTTATACTGAGTGTAGCGAAGGTTTGTGGTTAAAAAGACATTTCCAAATCTACACTTGAGAGATTTATTGAACCATCCAAACTGACCCAGTCAGCTCACTGCCACTGAATTGAAAGTATCTCTGGCCATCATTTCCTTCTGGCAGTAACCTCACAGACAAATTAACAGAATAGCAACCCTGTCAAAAGCAGTTAAGAGGTACTTCATTGTAGTATCCATTTCATGCCACTTTATCATTCTGCTTCACCACAGTACAGATGGAAATATTATACATCATACTGTTTATGTAACAGACACTTTCTTAGCATTGGTTATTTGGAATGTGATGCATCACTAAAGATTGAACAAGACTAAATTGTAAAATAATCATTAAAGAAATGTGATCCACCTCAACCCATTACTGCACTAAATGGCTGCTTATACATTAATCCAATTGTAAGAGTAATCTGACAATCTGATATAGTATAACAGTCATGTTAAGTTGACAGAATTGTTCCTTTTAGAACTTAAGGGAACAATAATAATAATATATATATATCTTTATTCCAGACTCATGGGTCCATAAAACAACAAACACAAATACAACAACAATATATAAAATACAATACGAGGACACTCTGGATTAAAAAAACATACAAACATTTGTTCCATGCTTTCAGAAACAAGACGAATACCTGTTATCACTCAGTGCTGTGTCAGCCAAGACTTTTATACATACTCTAGTAACATTTGTTATGCATAACATTTATTTGGAATAGAGTATTTATTTACACACGAATTACTCATTTACCTGAATTGTTGAATTTCAGCAATATCCACATACTAACATATTGTTTTATAGAATGAAATCATCGGGCTTTTAAAATAAAAGTTGGCAACATTTTAAATGGGAAATATGGATAATATCGTATAAAAAAGTAAATTTCGTTTAATTGACGGATTAAGCACGCGGCTCTGGGAGAGACCATAGGGAGAGATGGGAATGGGGGGGGGGGGAGGAGTGGGTATACGTCTCGGGGGCGCGCGCTCTCCACCGTCGTGACGTCACGGGAGCGCCCGAGCAGTGGGGAAGCCGCCAGTGGTCGAGCTGGCAAAGACGGGAAGGAGGGAAAGACAGACTGGGAGACAGATACGAGACAGGAAGACCAGCCCGCAGACAGCCGGCGCTTCAGCTCGGCGGACTGCGACGCGACGAGGCGTCACTGCGAGGTCTGACAGCAGCCACTGAAGACGAGACGTGACTTGCCTTTTTATTATTTTATTTATTTAGTTTTTTTTAAAAACCAGAGCTTATTTCACCACCGAGGGACAGTAACGTAAATACAGCCGCAGTGAGTATTGTAAGTTAGCTGGCAGTCTGACTACGTGCGTGTACACATGCATGTGTTATTACACAGGCCTACGTGTGTGCGCGCGTGCGTGTGTGCGTGTGTGCGTGTGTGTGTGTTGTAAGCATGTTGGCCACTTCTCAATCAGCCTCACGTGTGTTCGTGTGGCTCGCGCCGCCGCGGTCACGTCTGAAAGATCAAAAGCACCGCCGGTAATAATGGCTACAATGTGACGCCTCAATTGAGGTGCAGCGGTTTCCAGGTCAGCTGTGAGACGGACCGTGGAGCTGCTCGGTTCCCGCCGGAGGGGAGCAGCGCTTCGGCCAGACATTCATTAGGATACTGATTTTATTTTTGGTGTGTGCGGGCGACACACACACAAAAAAAGCGAGCCCATTCAACAAGGCGTCCTCCTGCGACCCCGGAATAACGAGACAATAACACCATATGTCTCGTCTCCGTACCTCCAAATGCGATTATCAATCTGCACAAGTACTGCCTATATCACGACCCTGTAACGATCTCTCAAAGCGCCGTTTCAGAGACATATTATCTCCCTCTAATAGTGGATGATGTCACTAATATCCCCTCGGGGAGCTGGAGTGTGCCTGCGGTAGTCCATACTAAGTTTCATCTCCTCCACAGTCTGCCCGCGGGGACTTTAACTTGTGTTGTGGCATTTCTAACAGAACCCTCTCGAGTTCTCCGGGCCGGTTGTTTTGCTTTCTGAACCCGTTTCAGGAACAAAATGTGCACGTACTCTAACATCGCGTTTGCAATACTACCACACGTCCATGACAGACAAGAGAGACAGACAGAGAGACAGACAGGGAGACAGACAGTGAGACAGACAGGCAGCGGGAACGACGTCTTTGCGAACCCAAATCAATGTGATTGCGTGGATGAAGGCGGGGGAAAGGGAAATCTGCTGCTGCGTGTGTTTTGCAACGCCTCTCATAGGCAAAGAGGAGGAGGAGGAAGAGGAGGAGGAGGAGGAGGGGGTGGGGTGTGAGGAAGGGACGCCGTGATTTCCTCCGTGTTCCGCCCACAGCTCTGTGTTCTCTTTGCACACCGCCCCTCCCTCCGGGAGCAGCGAGTGAGGGAACTGAGCGGCTTCCTTCCACTCGGGTTGTTGTAAACACTGGACATGTTTAAAGGCCACGGCTCCTGCACACTGCAGTCTGCCCAAATGTATTCTTCTTTTGTTTTAGAGTTTGTTTTCATAATCATCTTCCAAAAAAAGCATTGCCAGGCCTTGGGTTTGTGCATCGCCTGGTAGTCCTCTACCCCCCCATGTCTCCCCCCTGGCTCCACATCTTTTTCCTAAAGGGCTCAGCACTTTGCAACAACATGGAGAACTTAACCTGACACAGACAGAGGGCCGATGGCTCTTTCACACCTCTTCCCAGAACTCACTTTGACTTTGAGAAACGTTATCTCTAATTGCCGTGTGATATTTAATTATATATTTACTTCAGGGGGTGTTTGGGTCACCTTCGCAAATCACTTCATCTTTATTTAACCTGGCACCATGTCTGCACGAGCGCTTTCCTTTTTACTAGAACAAGCTTGGGGAATGTTTCACTCCTCTCTTCCATTAACCGCGACACACACTCCTGAATTAGTTTTGTGCTCCCCTGCTTTTCTTTTAATTGTCGAGTCTCACCGGTACGTTCTCCATATTTGCTAAGTAGGCAGCATCCAAGATTAGATAAGTGTGCAGTGTGTGTTTTCATGTATATGTCCTTTCTGTGCAACAACATGTTTTGTGCACATGGATTTGTTGTGCTTCTCTGTGAGTCACGGCGTGTATGATGTCATGCGCGTTTTGTGCGCCTGCATCTCGGATTAATTTCCTGTGGTACACAATAGACTGGAGCCGATGCTATCCGTCCCTTATCAGGGTTGTGCTTTGCAGAGTGAAGTTACACGTAGCACGGTCACTCTGGTGAGCCAGAATCTGTGTCTTGCCCAGACATCTTCTGCCTATTGTTTACTCCCAAGTCTAATCGGTTGCTCAGTTAATTGAAAAAAATGACACTTATTCCAATATCACATGTGCAGGATGAGACATTTTTTGTATCTGAGACAAAGGTTTGTCACACAGTCTGATGCAAGGCAAACTGAACCACAAATCAAGTTTTATAAGTGACAATTATGTTTATTATTAGAATGTTGTCACTTAGATTTGTTTTTATTCGGTTACATTTCTTTAAATCAGCACGAAACTGTCATTGTGATTCCGGTAGTCATCAATATCTTGCCCTGACATGGAGACAATATCTTGTGTCTGCCGAACAAACCACTAATAACACGTTACTCAAAACCAAACGACCACAAAGCATAATCTATGTATTACCCATCGGTGCCAAATAACTCCTAGGGAGAGAAGATCCCAGAGGACGAAACGGGGGAGAACAAACACTTTGAGACATTGTACTGCACTGATTGTGCAAAATAATGCAAATATTGCACCTTCTGTGCATCTTCAGTGACTACAGGAGTCATTTCGGTACTTGGTTTTTGGTAATTCATAGAGCAGCAGATTCCTTTCCTGCTCCAGTTTGGTTTCTTAGTCATCCGATTCTTATTTTTGTCCACTTATATGTTTATGTAATATTCTAAATACATCGGTTTGTTTTTTATTTGACATGCAAATTGTCACTGGAGATTCTCACACAACCTCTTTCAATAATAACATGACATAATGGTGATGCTGAAAAACCCCAAATGTAATTCCTAGATGTTAATCGAGGTAAACACTGGTCCTGGATGACACATGAGTAATTAGTTATACTGTTGGGTTTGAGTTGGTTCACCTCCCCTTTGCACGAATTTCCGATTTTCAGAGAGTGGATGTTGCTATCGTCACGATAAAGCAGCTGCGAAGGTTAAAAACAGCTGACTGGTGAGCGGAGGGTCGTGCCCTGACATCTTCAGACCGATTAGGCGCACAGCGACTTCGTCTCTCCCCTTCAGCTGCGCTGTCGACTTGACTTCCAGTGAGACGTGAGTTACCCCAGACGGCACCAGCGAATCCTTTCCAGCTACATCATATCACAACAAGCCCGACAATAACTGAGAGTAATGGAGAATAATAATATTAAGGATGAGTGTAATGTACTTTTCTGGGGCCCCGATCCCCCAGGCGAGACGCGGACTTTGCAGAATAGGGCTAAGTATAGGTTGAGTGGTGTGCATGTGTGTGTGTGTTTGTGTGTTGCATTGTGCAGTGTGACAGATGGATGTGCGCTTGTCACACAAATAGAGCATGCTGAACACCTTCAGGAATGCTGATGGAGAAAGAGAGAGAGGCGGAGAGAGGAAGGGAAAGCATCAGGGAGACGAGCGAGAGTCGGGGAGGGAAGAGAAGGATGAAGAGCGACGGCATGAAGGAATGGATGTGCTAATAGGATTCAGTTTGCCAACAAGTCCGCCTTATTAACTCAAAACCTTTCAATGTCAAGTTTTGAGTTGCCTCTTTATCTGACGCCGTGCCTGGAAAATGGCTACAAATCCCAAGTCTGTATTTTGCTGTGCCGGCACATGCTGATTATCTACACGAGTACGAGTACAGCACGTGGCATTCTGCCACGGAGACTTTCTTGGTATCCTCGGGTGATATTCTGGGATCTTTGTGAGGCCCAAAACAACATTGTGTGTGTGTGTGTGTGTGTGTGTGTGTGAGGAGTGTGTGGAAGGAAAGACGAGGCATGCGGCTCGGCTGTCAGCAACAAAACGGGGAGGCAGAGGATGAAACGTAGGGCGTTGTGTGCGCTGAAGTTTCCTGTAGAAAGAAAGGGGATCAGGGGATTTGGGTTCCTAAATTCACTCCAGGGCCTGTTCCAGGATCAGTTCCAGGATCGGTTCCAGGATCTGTTCCAGGATCTGTTCCAGGATCGGTTCCAGGATCGGTTCCAGGATCGGTTCCAGGATCAGTTCTAGGATCGGTTCCAGAATCGGTTCCAGGATCGGTTCGATCAGTTCCAGGATCTGTTCCAGGTTCTGTTCTTGTTGCTATCGTAGTTTTGTGGTTGGATATTCACAGTACAGCTTGTGATAAAATGGAGATAAGCTTAAAAGCTATAACTTATAGATGCCCCACTCTTTCGAACAATGCTTGTTGTTGTTGGTCTGGATAGTGATCTGATTAGAGCTGCAACGAACAGTCAATTAGATTGTCAGATAAATAAACAACCGTGAAAACTTTTCAAAAGCAAAATAATAGAAAATGTACTTGGTTCTACATGTTAAATTTTTCTTTGTCCTCTATGATATTAACTGAAGAGCTGCGTTTCAAACTGTTTGTCGTGGTCATTTTTTAAAATGGAAATAAAAATTATCCCAAAGAATCCATAATAAAAAATCGGTATCTGTTGCAGCTCTTAATCTGGTCACAACTGGACATCTTTTGCACAACAAGTAACAAAGCAAAGCAACTTAAAGATTGAGCTTCATGTGGGGACCACGACGTGAGAAGCTGTTGAAAGCTCTGGAAATGTTAGTGAGTGGACCTTCAGTAAAGATCTCATTTTGTTGTTAAACTACTGTTTTTAAGGTCGAGGATGATGTTCCATGGACTCGGTGTAGCACTACCAAACAGAGGATTCTTGCAGCAGCACCACGCTGCTTTTTAACATTAGTGCGAGGCCGGATGCTGAGCCTGTTGACATGTTTGTGTTTTCTCCATTTCATGATGCCAAATGTGTCATAGGTGTGTGTGTGTGCTTGTGGCGAGGGTATTTTTTATTTCACTTTTTAAACTCTGGGAGGTTCATGTGAGTTTTGAAGCTGGAGGTTATTATTACTACTTTCATCTGACTCTCAGTGCTGTTTGCCATCCCTCACCCCGAGCCCTAAAACCAACACAAAGAAGTCTGTGGGACACGCTGCCGCTTCATTCATGTGACCCTTAGACTTGCACTGTAGAAAACACAACATGATGTTGTTTCCATGACGCCCTAAAGCCAATACAAATACACAAGCAGTGTGTGTGTTTAGCCGTGTGATAGATTCCTGATCTGTCCAGGGTGTGCAGTAGCCTTGCCCCAATGCATGCTGGGAATCAATCCATCTCGCTGCAAGCCCAAACAAGACAAGTGTTCCTCAAAGTAGATGGATGTGTATTTTTATCGTCCTGCACCTCGTCCCAGCAAAAATAATGTTGCTAAATTGTGATATTTCGCAAGCCCTCTGGTCAGTTTGTGGATCTCCGTTGGGAAAATATGAGCAGGGGAAGTGATTTAAACCCAGCAAAGATACCTTCGACCGAGGCTCTTGACCCTCCGACCACGAACACCAACACTAATGAGCGAATGTCAAAATCCTCTGAAAAGGAGCCGTGTGTTCATTATCGGGAGGATTGGGACATGCACATGTATTACGTACAGGTCAGCAGATCCAGAGGGGGGGGGAAAGCCCTGAACACACACACACACACGCACACTCACTTTTCCGGCTCATATTGCATTCGGTGTGTGTGTGGTGTGTGACGCGATCGCTCACGGCCACTGAACTGATGCGCGGGCGTGTTCATTTGTGAATGTGTCTATTCACATGTTTGTTTGCATGTGGGGCGGTTTATCTGGATGCATTTTGTCCGACTGTAGATCTGCACATGTGCACAGTTTTGCTCTGTGTGTGTATATAAGTGCATATACTGTAACTAAATGTGTGTGTGTGTGTGTGTGTGTTAGAGGCAGGGTCCTGGCCTCTTTCTTTCCAGGTGTGTGTTTTTGGCCAGAGGGGATACACAGCAGATGGTCCTTCTTTGCACATGAGTGTGTGTGTTTGTACGCGTGTATGTGTGTGTGTGTGTGTGTGTGTGTGTGGGTGGGTGCAACTGACTGGTTGTCAGTAACATCTCTCTCGCCAAGGATCAGTGTGCATAGCTCACTTCAGGGTTGTTAAAAGCCTGGGTCGGGACCCCGAGAAGGGCGTGCTGGGCCTTTAAAAGGGGTCGACCAAAGGGCCGCACAGTTAATCATATTGAAATGAAATGTATTGTTTTTAGGAATTTGCAAGAAGCCACATGTTGAGGGAAAAATATTCCGGGCAACTTTAAAAACTATAAAAAACTAGGCAAAGTATTTCACACCCAACTTGCGTGCAATGTTTTAATATACTTGTGTATATTGTAGTTGTGGTGTGTTGGAAATTAGACTGTGAGCGTTACATTGAAGCTCCAGAAGTTTTCATTCTTCTGTGTGAATAATAAAGAGGTAGAGTTCACTTTAGTTTGTTGTTGAAAGGGGAGAGTGCAGATCAGGTGGTGTGTCCCACATGTCAGGTGTCCACTGACCTGTGGATGACATCACCGTCTCCAAGGATACGCAACTGACTGGATGAAGACTGTTGACCAGCTGGGCATCCATTTTAAAGAGTAAATGTACCTTCTTTTACACCGCAGAGGTAACGCTCAAGGTTGCATATTTAACATATTGTTAGTATAACTTTCTACATTCTTTACTGACAACGGAGAGTCTGAAGCGCTGTCCTCCGTTCAAAGGCTGCACTGTTGTTCTCTCAAACCAATGTGGAGCATGTGGGTAGTTCAGGGGGCCCGGGAGATCAGCATTCGCAACAGACGGCTCGGATTCTCAGCACCCTCCGAGACATTTATCAGCGACACGCGAGAGCCAGTGCTCATGAATCGTGTTCGTGTTTTTGTCAGTCCAATGTTGCAGATTTACACTTTAGAAAATGTATCATATTCATAATTTTTACAGCTGTGTGCCTTATTACAAGGTCTTTTTCACTTTATCCATTTTAATAGAGAGACTAATATCCGGCTAAAAAAACACAACAACATATTATTTCATAGTGTTTTTGCTTTATTTGAAACACAATTTACATTCTGGCATCGACTATCCATCCGATTGATAATGTATCCTCTTAAAATGTCCAGTGTGACGAGGATGAGACAGAAAGCTTTGTCTATCTTCTTTTGCTTCATGTTTTCTCCCAAAACTATTATTGCACAAGAAAATTGTTAACACGATTGAATTGACTTTTTGGATTTTTAGTACAAGTAATTCATCAAGGAGAATTAATTATTTCCGAACGTTAGATCAGCTGATCGGATGCGATCTGATATCACAGTTTATTACAGCTGCAGGACAGTAACTGACATGCGTTACCCGGAAAGCATGACGTGATCGTAAGAAGAAAGTGTTGTGATGGAGAGACACAATGATCATATGAACCGACACATCAGCTGGTGCTCGGCCCGTAGCAGAGTGTGTGGATACGCGTTTGACGCTCGCCTGTGGACTGAGCGTATTAGCCACTGTGTGAATATGTCACTGTGGTGGCATGAAGAAAAAGTTTCTGGGCATCTTTGATAAGCGATAATTAAACATTGAAGACTTCAAACTTTGCCGATCTTTCGACTTTTGATTTAGCGACACACGGTTTGGATTTGAACTGATTGAGAACATCTATATGTGCACGACGGGTTACTTTGGTGATCCTCGTACTCGATCTCGAGGACCAGCAGCAGGTTGACACTTATTATTGGATGGGCAACGATTTACGGATGATCAAAGCCACTTGGTGCAGACATCCATGGTCTCGCTGAACCCCTTCAACTTGACTTTGGTTTATCTGTTTAACAGTTTGCTTTGAGAGCATAATTCTTGTTGTTTCCCATCTCGTACCCCGAGAAATGTCAACAACATAATATATTGTTTGTTTGTGTATTTTATTCAGTCAATCAAATCAAATACAATACAATATTATCCTATATGATATACAAAAGAGAAAGACTGAAAAGGTATAGGTAGAAGCAAGTTATCCTAAATTTAAATTAAAATAAATCAGAAAATGTATATAAAATAAATAATAATATATATATATATATATACATATATATATATATATATATATATATATATATATATATATGTATATATACTACCACATACATCGTCCATATAAATATGTTTTTAATTACATTTATAACTCTCAAGAATTGTTTTATAAATAATTCCCTTGAAAACCAAAAAGGAGTTCCCCATTCTTACATTCATTTCAACATTATTCCATAATTGGACTAATTGAACAGAAATAAATCTTCTTTTAATCCCTTTTTTTAGCCTTTTGTACCGTGAACTTACAAACATCTCTCAAATCATATTTACACTCATGTATTGAAAATAATACACCGTCTGGCAGTGACTTCACTTTCGCTCTGTACATTGTCTGCATATATGACATTAGTGCATCAGTAACTTTGACCAGTAAGCTGCTTATTCAACCTTTTGTTTGCATTGCAAGTAAATACCGTACACAAAGAGATGAAACCAGTCTCAACTAGATCAAACCAAAAACCTGGTAAAACAAATCAACTGTCCTCCTTTGTAGTTTAAGTGCAGAGTATCTTTGTCTCCCTGATCACTGAGTCTTTGTCTCTTTCTGCCTTTTTTTTAGGTCATCCTTTCACCCCGGGCCTCGTGGATTTACTCGCTGCCTTTATCTTAAGGGATGCCCTATTGGACCTTCTGACAAAGCACATTGATTCCAGTGAGCTTGTTGCAAAGGCCTTGATCACAGCTATGTCAACACCGCATCAGGACATGTCAAATATACAGGGACTACAGTAGAACATCTCTTTTGGGGACGTCCATTTTAAATTCTTTTAGAGTTTCTGAGTACTTTTGAGAATGTGTTTTTTTGCTTGATTCCGTCATTTGAAGCGGACACCTCCTCGTCTCTCCGGTACACGCTCCGTATCCTCTCACCATGTACGGCAGCTCCCGCTCCGTCTCCAAGCTGGACGTCGTCGGATCCAACGGCAACGGGTCGGCGTCCGGCAGCCCCGGGCGCTCCCCGCGCCTCCCGCGCTCCCCGCGCCTCGGACACCGGCGCAACAGCAGCAGCAGCTCCAGCGGCGGCCTCGCCGGCTCCTGCAAAACCCTGTCCATGGAGAACATCCAGTCCCTGAACGCCGCCTACGCCACAGGCGGCCCCATGTACTTCATGGACACGGTGGAGGACTCCATCGGGAGCGTGGGCAGCGGGCTGAACCCCTCGCAGCCCAAGAACACCATGACCCTGGGCAGGGCCGGGGCCAGGATCCCGTACGGGGTCAGGGCGGCCATCATGGGGAGCAGCCCCAATATAAACACCGGAGGGGGAGGGGGTGCGATGCCCAGCGACGCAATAGCATTCGGGGGGGAGCTGCAGAACCACCCTCCCCAGGCGGCGACCGTGCCTCATTCCATGAGACAGGTGAGGCGCCGCAGTGTTTTCTTCTTTTATTGCTGCAATGTTGAAGCGGGGTTGTGCGCTGGATTATTTTGTGTTGTACTGCAGCAGTAGCTTCCCCTGAATCTCCACTGGTTGCCTGGCAACCTCATGGCAATGACAGCACTCGGAGAAGTCTCTGCACCCGGCCAAGAAATAGACCCGCGCGTGATCTCAAGCAGTCGCGCTCAAAGTGGACTTTAGAATAAGCGAGAATCGGCCGATGAGGAAATTGACGTCGGGTGTCGATAATGTTTGTCCCGAAGACTGAAGAAACATTAAAAGATCAATTAAATTGCACCCCGAAGGCCATATGTCACGCAGTTATCCCTCTGCTTGACGTAGTCGTGGCATTTTAGCTAAATTGAGCTTCCTGTTTTAGGGGTTAATATGTTAGTCACGCCTCAACTAAATAATAAAAGAGCTGTGTGGGTATTCATACAACATGTTTAAATAGATGAAGGTCTTCCCTCCTACTCCCTCTGCACCATTAGTCAGAACCTGAGCGCTCTTCTCTCCTTCTTTCTTGCTCTCCTGCCGCCTCCGCCTCATTTTT
>CM070089.1:11452471-11454971 GCA_036178185.1 Liparis tanakae | reverse complement strand
AGGAATGTCTGGAATGCCAAAGGAAAGCTTGACTTTCTTCCTTTTTTTTCTTTCTCTGCCCTTCTTTTCTTCTCTGTTATTGAATCTCTTTCTGTCTTAAACAAAAGCACACACACACACACACACACACCTTTTGTCCCTTTCCTCTCCGACCCTCTGCCCTCCAAGCAGCGGTCGGTTTGCATTGAACACATAAATACGCTCCAGCTGCAGTTAGCGTTCGTGGTCGTAACCATGACGTCCAGGGGTGGAGCTTACTCACTGTTTCCATCCTGCTACCGTACTCCATACGCTGATTCTGTCATGCGTCTCAAATCTCGATGTAACGTGATGTGCATAATGAGCACCTTCAATAATGTGCTTTTAAAGAAGATTTAGCAGACGTTTTGGAACGGATTGTTCGACTCTGATTCACTCGACCTAACAATACGCACTCTGTCTCTTCATTCTGGGGCTGCTAGATTCAATCCATCATCTCCTGTACTCCAGGCACGGCGTGTGTGTGACTCTGGGAGTGTGTGTGTGTTTTATAGAGAGAGGGGGAGAGAGAGAGAGAGGGAGAGAGAGAGAGAGAGAGGATTGTGTGTAGTTAGCAGTCTCATGCATGTTTCATGTGTGTTTGAGACTGTACATGAGTGTGTGTTTATGCAGCAGAGAGAGAGAGAGAGAGAGAGAGAGAGAGAGAGAGAGAGCTCTACCAGGAGGCAATATGTGCCCTTGGCAGGCTTGCTTATGTGTGTCAGGAAAATGTGTCTTTTTGCATACACAAGTGTGTGTTTGTGTGTGTTTCTGGAGGCACGGATTGCACAGTTGCCTGCATGCTTATAATTGTCTCTGTGTATGTATTTGCATGTATAGACAGCACGACCTGGAGACAGACACACATGCATGTTTCTGTGCATGCAACAGTTTGTGCATGATGTCAGACGTTGTGCGTGTGCGACTGAGAAAGTGCAGCATGTGCCTCTGAAGTGGACGTCTTCCTCTTTATGGTAATCTAGGATTCTCAATGAGACTCTCTTCAGTTTGTCAGCTTCAGTTTCTGAACTTCAACTATTTGCTCATAGATGTTTTTATTTCAAAATAATATTTGTTCTCAGCCCAGAGGTTATGTTTTATTTCAAACTTAAGTGGGAAAACTGCTAACCTCGAGACCAGTGGGCAACACGCCTGGTGTGAGTGTGTGTGTGTGTGTGAGTGAGTGTGTGTGTGTGTGAGTGAGGAGCCTGTTACACCTGAGCAGCACTTTACCTTCAGGTGCAGCGCTGGATGACAGAGATGGAGGGATGAGATGGAGATGGAGAAGGAGTGATGATCGTTCCTCTCCTACCCCTCCCTTTTTGATGCCCTTCTATTTTTCTTGCCCTTTTTCCCCGTCTTTGCCGAGAGCGACAAAGTCGGAGAGACGGAGACGCGGACTGGCACTCCAGCGTATTTTCCGCCTCATGAGCGTGGCGGTGCATCGGGGCTCGTAAACGACCGGTGCCACCGGGACTCTGATCTTTTCCGTGGAAACGATGAAACCATCTGGGACCGGTTCCCAAGCAGACATTCACTCACTTGTTCTCGTGTTGTAAACCTAAATAAAAATCCACTGCAGTTTTAAATTGGACACAAATGGTTGCACTAAAGCACATACGTGTGAATTCACTGTAAATACGTCTGTGTGCTGACCGAGGGGAACTTGATAATCACCACTCAGCACTTCGTGTTATTCCACCTGGATTGGACCGACGTGTCTGGCACGTCTAATTCCATTAAGCTGGCGTTGAGTTTGTCCTCATGGGTTCAGATTAGTTTGAATCCGATAGAAATGGATGATGCCAAGCGTTTCCTCCGTGAGATTCCAATTTACTGTACAGATACAAAATAAAAATGTTAACAGCTTGAGTTTCTGTGCCAGCTGGCTGCAAAAAATGCTTGGCCTGGCACCCCCTATACACCAGCACAGACCCGAGAGGAAGAAGAGGAGAAGAATGGCTCACGAAGATGTGTAAAACAAAGAGAGGAAGAGGGAGGACATTAGGAAAGTGGATAAAAAGGATAGATCAGACGGGAAGTGCCAGGAGGAGAGAGGAAAGGAGGAGAGAGGAATGGAGCTGAAAGCAGCAGATGAAATATAGAGGAATGGACGGACTGATGGGTGCTGATGTGACAGGAGAGAAATGGGTGGTGGAAAGGAGGGTGGATGACAGACAGGAGAGATAGAGTGACTGAAAGAGGAGTCAGCGATGAAGAGGGAGAAGAGGGGGATTGTAGGATGTTAAGGATGAAAGAAAGGAATAATAAGATTAGTGAAACATTACTTGATTGTCTTGTTAATACCTGTTTGGTAATGACATTTAATCTTCTTTTTTTTTACTTTTCTTGTTTAAAAGTTTTAAAAGTCTTGTTTTATTTGCACACTATAGATATATATAATTTTATTTTACAGTGCTGTATTTACATATATGTTGTGTATATATACATATATATTTTATTTTATTTTGTATTTTATATT
>CM070089.1:11407471-11447471 GCA_036178185.1 Liparis tanakae | reverse complement strand
TTCTCTGTCTGTCTCTAAATGTCAGCCGTCAACACGTGTGTGTGAAGAGCTATTTTCAGCAGAAAAACAAACACATAATCCATGTTTTATTGCTATATTCTGTCTCCATGGAAATATAAACCGTCTGTTGTGCGACATCAAGTGGAGCTACACAATGACCTTGCATCCTAGGCTAGTGAGAGAATAAAGTGTGTATAAAAGCTCGTGATCACTTTTCTTCTCTTCCCCTTCCTCGTCTTTTATGTCTAAGAACTGTTGTTCCTGGCCTCCCGACCCATCCGTCTCTTTCTCTTTTCCTTTAATATCGTTTTCTTCCTCGTCAACGATGAGTAACGATAGCTGCAGGGGAGCGATAGCATCGCTGCCTCTTCTTCTTTTTAACCTCTCAACTTTCTATTTTAATCTCCGGTTGACTTCTAATCGCATCCACAGCTCCATGCGACCTGTTTTCTATTTTGTTTTATCTCCGGAAACGCATATTTACGATAGCCTGAGGACATCACAGACACACACACACACACACACACACACACACACACAAACAAACACACCATAATGGTTATTACTCACTCACTCCAGTTGAGATACTCGTACCGTGTCAGCCAGTCGCTCAAAACAAAAACAATGCAAATGTCAGCCGTGATCTATTTCATGTATTGATCTGGGCACAAATCGATCAATCATTAATGAACACATTGATCAATCGATCACTGCAGTCAGGTGATATGATAACGTGCTTTTATAGGCTTCACAGGTTCACATCAGTAAGCATTTTTTTTACGGATTACAACACCACAACTCAGGCTTCAGGGTCATCTTCACACCGATTTGTTATTGTTGACCTCCAAGGCTTCAAATGATCTACTTAGCCTGTGAGATCAGCTGATGTGTGAGATCAGCTGATCTGAGCGTTGCCTGACTATTGATGATGGGCCCCCAAATATTTGAGGTTAGGTTTGTTAAACCCATCCCTGTTTTTAAATCTCTCCCTAAAACTTGCTTCTCACAAAATAACTTTGACCTCTTTGATTAATTTATCCATATTGTGTTTTATTCTTATAGTTTTGTCAGTTTAAATACATCAAGTATATTATAATTAGGATTTATTATTGTAACTTATCCAATTCTAAAGCTCACACTCAATCTATTTTCATTGCACAGAGTACATATACAACTAAATGTGTTCTCTGCATTTAACCCATCTTTAGCAGTAGGCTGCAGTGATGCACCCGGGAAGCAACTGGGGGTTCAGTGCCTTGCTCATGGACACTTCGACATGCAACTAACCGGGAGAGCAGGGATCGAACCGACAACCTTGGGGTTGCAGGACGACCCCCCTCACCCTACTGAGCTACAGCCGCCCATAGTTGTATAACTTACAGGGTTCCTACGGTCATGGAAAACCTGGAAAAGTCATGGGATTTTAAAATGGTCATTTCCAGGCCTGGAAAAGTCATGGAAAAAACTTAAATCATAAAAGTTTTGAAAAAGTCATGGAAATATATTATAATCACATGTTCATTTACGCCAAGTTTGAAATAATTAATATGTTTTTTAAAGAAAGACGCTCAGAATATAAGCCAGCGTACGCTCTCAATACGCCAAATTTTCTAAATTGTTCATGTTTATACCGAGATTTCAGTTTGGTCATGGACATTTGGTTTAAAGTCATGGAAAAGTCCTGGAAATCCATCGGTCAACATGTGTAAGAACCCTGAACTTACCTGACACTTTTTGTAAGTTAGGTCAGGGTTTAATTTAGACTCGATCTCCATGGACGCCGTGGCTGTTTTTTTTGCATTTTGGAAACGATCTCAGTTCCTGATGAGGACATCCTACTGAATAACACCCTTCATGTCAGACCTCTGCAGATGTTTTATGTTCCTGTTGTGCAACGGGACAATGAGACCTCCCTTCATGCTCCACCGCTCTCCTCAGCAGCCTCACCGCGGCGTCCACTCTCTGGAGTCTAAGCTCTTGTTTCTCTCCCTGCAGCATTTCCAGTGCTCCATCCAGGCGCTGCAGGACGAGCTCCGAATCCAGCGCGACCTCAACCAGCTGTGCCAGTCCGATTTCACCGAGTCCCTTCACCTCGGCAACCAGTCCATCTCCCCTCAGGAAATGACGGAGGAGAACTTCCTGCGTCTCCACAGCGAGTACGAGCGTCAGGTGAAGGAGCTCTTCCTCCTGAGGAAGACTGTGGAAGAAATGGAGCTGAGGATAGATACGCAGAAACACACGTTAACGGCCAGGTAAAGCGCGACAAGTATATCGGCGTGTCATTTTTTTGCCGGCAACGTGTGAAGTGTGGCTCTAAATCTGGTCTGTTTTCTAACAGGGATGAATCCATTAAGAAGTTACTGGAGATGTTGCAGAGCAAAAACATGTCGTCACGGGCAACCGAGGAGGACCATGAGCGAACGAGGCGACTGGCCGACGCCGAGATGACCATCCACCAACTGGAGGGCCTGATGGAGCAGAGAGACAAGGAGATGCTGCAGCTCAGAGAGGTGTGTGTGAGCGTGTGTGTGTGTGTGTGTGTGTGTGTGTGTGTGTGTGTGACTGGCCGAGGGAAAACAAGTGCATTCAAGCATTCCCATGTGTGTGTCTGTGAGTGTGTGTCTTTGTGTACAGCCAGATGTGAGTGTGTGCAAATCTAACCATGACACGTCCAGGTAAAGCCCTTGGCTTCTTCCTGTCTTGACTCAAAGTTAAGTTGTAATACAATACAGAAACATCAAAACACACACACACACACACACACACACACACACTCACACACACTGCATCATGTTTTTTTCTACTGTGTCTCATCTGTTTTTACTCTGTTCATCAGCGCCTATGTTGTTTTAGACAACAGCGCCCTCTAGTGGAGAAATGTTCTTAATGAACAACAATTATAAAAGATGAAAATTACATACACATTTTCTGGACACCAATTTATTTTCCAACCAGTAAGTCGTTTTAAAATTCAATAAAGTGCTATTTTATTTTATTGTGCTGTATATATTGTAAACATGCTTCTTGCCGCAACACATTTCCCCCTGGGGATAAATAAAGTATATCTAATCTAACCTAATATAAAGTAAGTGGAATAAAACATGTTAAAAAGGCATTTTGTTAATGTACAAAAAAGTGTAATGGACAGAAAATAACTGATCTCAGACCAGTCTTTTATGACCGGCTCCAAATGCAGCATGAGTCACAACTGTGAGGGTCAAATGCACACACACACACACACACACACACACACACACACACACACACACACACAGGCTCGCGTGCACACACGCAGCAAGTGATGCATAACTAAATGTATCATAGGCAGCAAGCGGCTGAAAATGAGCGTTAGGACGAACAATGATGTTCTTTCTAAAATGGGTTTAAAACATAATTAGGAGAGACAGTCTTTTTAAAATAGTACAACTCGTGAACACATGTTCTGGTCGTTGCTTCTCATTGCATCAGTGAGTTTCCTTCTTCTGACGAAGTTTGCCAACAGACAGGAAAACCAGAATAGGATTATGCAATATCTGGAGGAGAGTTTTAGTATCGGTTAAAGAGAAAATTACTCAACTAAATAATGAAGTGTCTATTGTGCATTGTTTATTTCGCTAATTGACAAAAGAGTCCTTGCAACTTCCTGCAGCTTTAAAAAAAATGTTTAACAAAATGTCCCCAGCGGGGTTCCAGTTAATGTGCAACAGGAAAAAGTGCGACTTCTCTACGGGAGCCTAGAAAAACTATAAATGCTACAATTAAATTAGTGTTAAGTCGTGGTTTAGTTTCACAATGTTACACACATTTAAATACAACATTATTTTCTTATGTTCTTTTGCTATGACTGCATCAGCTCTTTTTTTACCGAAAAAAAAACTCCCCTGGAATATCTGTGTGTGCCCGTGTGTGTGAGTGTGTGTGTGTGTGTGTGTATGAGAATGTGTGTGTGTGCTCATCACATTCATGCAGCGCCTGAAGCCACAGCGCCCTACTATCCCTTTCACATACGTGTGTGTGTGTGTGTGTGTGTGTGTGTGTGCTTCCTGGCTCATGCATTAACTCCTAAGTGTGTTTCCTCCAAAGAGAAGCAGTGATGCGTCTTCCCTTTCTGCTTTCATACCCCCCCCCCTCCCCCCTCCTACTCTTTCACCCTGTCATTTCTTTCTCTTTCTGTGCCTTTATTTCTACCCCTACACTCCCTCTCTTTCTCTCCCCTTTTGCTCTCGTCATTTTACCACCGAGTCTTCACATCGCTCAGACGGAATTATGACCTCGGAGAATCGTGTGAGAGTTCAGGGAATCGTGGGAACAGAAATGTAGTGGACATCTACCAACTTATCGGACAGGTTAACTTCATCCCTGTAGTTTCACTTTTAAGCATTTTAACTGGATTTTTCTTCATTTTAAAGGATTTTTTTTGTTTTCGTGACAATAATTTGAAGCTTTGAGCTAATTTATTGGATTAGCCTCACGAGAATCCGTCAGATTTATTCACTCCTTCTCACTGAAGCGGAGCGAGTTTATTCGAGAGTGTCCGTCCTCCCAGCTGGAAGATGTGGGACGGACGGATCGACCCGAGGAGGCTGAAAGCCAGCGGCTCTGCGAGAGGGAGACGCCTCCCCCCCGCCGCCCCCTCCTTCCCCATCTCTCGCTCCTTTCCAGTCTCTCCCTCCATTCCCATTCCACCGTTCCACGTGTCTCCCTCCTTTAAACCCTCCCCTCCTTTCTCCCCTTCGCGCCTCCACCAACTGTGTTTCTCTCCCTCCTTCCCCGCCCCGTCTCTCCGTTCCCACCGCCACTCCATCCCCATCCATCCCGTGGTCCTCCCCTCCTCCTGTCCTCCCCACTACCCCTCGTTCGTCGTCGCCTCCTCCATCCGTCACTCTCCACCCTTCCTCGCTCCGGCTCTACGGCCCACACCGGCCGTTCAGCCCTCCCTCCATCCCTCCCTCCATCCCTCCCTCCACCCCTCGTTGTCTCCCTGCCTGTCGCCCGCTGACCAGCGGGGGGGTGTCTGTGTCCCTCAGGAGCTGCACAGGAGATACGAAGCAGCTCCAGAGTCAACGAAGACCAAGGCCTTGCAGACGGTCATCGAAATGAAGGTAAACAATGAGGCTGTTGACAGGGTTCTTACGGTCATGGAAAACCTGGAAAAGTCGTGGAATTTTAAAATGGTCATTTCCAGGCCTGGAAAAGTCATGGAAAAAACTTAAATGATAAAAGTTTTGGAAAAGTCATGGAAATTTGTTATATTCACATGTTTATTTATGCCGAGTTTAACATAATTCACATGTTTTTGAAAGGGAGACCCTCAAAATATAAGCCGGCGTACACTATCGGCGCAATTTCTTTTTTTTCCCGTTGCAAGTGAACGCACCTTAACTGGAAAGTCCGCC
The DNA here is from genome assembly GCA_036178185.1 of Liparis tanakae. NCBI lineage: Eukaryota > Metazoa > Chordata > Actinopteri > Perciformes > Liparidae > Liparis > Liparis tanakae. Next base: position 11,442,075 of record CM070089.1, on the reverse strand, counting down.
GGCCATAGCAACAGTAGCTCAGGAAGCGGTCGGGATAATGTAATTTGTTTAATTTAAGGTGTATTGTATGCTTTGTAATTCTCATTCTTTGAATACTACATTTTCAAAAATGTTCATGTATACACCGAGAATTCAGTTCGGTCATGGAAATTTGTATTAAAGTCCTGGAAAAGTCCTGGAAATCCATCGGTCAACATGTGTAAGAACCCTGTGTTGACATCAGCTGATAAATAGTTATCTCCCATGTATTGAATTTGAGTATCAGCCTCACAGATCCAGTATCAGTCAGACTATATAATTTTATATTAATAATCAGTTTAACACACTGTTATTTTTCCCAACCTCCTCTGGTGGAGGCACATAGCTGATCTCTTATACGGTGTCTAGTATAAGAGATCAGAACATGTATATTGCTTCTCTAAACCAGCTAAATATTGCAAATGCTAAATATTAAGGCAGTGAAATATGTTAGTACCTCAGTATTACCCTTACCTGCCTTGAGGAATATCCACGCATGTTCTTTTCCTCAGTTCCTGATTCAAAGCTTTCTTAATGACGTCCTTTGATTCACTTTCCAGCTCCACTCACCTGTCAGACATCCCAGAATGAAAACACGTCATTACCTGATGATATTTATGATTTATGGCCCGGGCGCAGTAAAACTCACGGCTTCTTCATCTTTAACGTGAGCGCGTTGATGTTGATGTCCCGCCAGGATGCCAAGATCAGCTCGATGGAGCGCGGCCTGCGGGAGCTGGAGGAGGAGGTGAACATGCTGAAGTCCAACGGGGCCCTGAGCAGCGAGGAGAGGGAGGAGGAGATCAAACAGATGGAGGTCTACAGATCCCACTCCAAGTTCATGAAGAATAAGGTGACAGATTCACACACACACACACACACACACACACACACACAAGTGAAACAAACCATGCCTCTGTCACGTGGGGAGACGAGACAGTTTGGGAATTCAGTCCGTGTTTCCTTCTCACGCTTGTTAAGATGAAATGTGTTGGGTGTTTTTTTCGTGGAAGGACGTCATTCTCAGCTGTTTTTTATGACATCACCCTTTCCTTTCTTTGATTTCATCATTGTCATAGCATGTGTTGTTATATATTTATAGTAATACACATTTTATATGTACATCATCAGCATGTTTGCAGTCTAAAAATGTTGAAACAATATATTATGTTTATTCGGGCATAAGGAAGCTTAAGTGGAATGTATTCTGATTAAAACTACGGCATTAACATCCTAGATTTTCAGTTTATGTTATTGCCAGGGTTTGTTCAGTCATGGAAAACCTGGAAAAGTCATGGAAAAAACTTAAATCATACAAGTTTTAGAAAGGTCATGGAAATTTGTTATAATCACGTGTTCATTTACGCCGAGTTTGAAATAATGAATATGTTTTTTTAAAGAAAGACGTCAAAATATAAGCCGGCGTACGCTCTCGATACGCTATATTTTCTAAAATGTTCATGTTTATACCGAGATTTCAGTTTGGTCATGGAAATTTTGTTAAAAGTCCTGGAAAAGTCTTGAAAATCCATGGGTCAACATGTGTAAGTCAATTGTCAATTAAGTTATGTATTAGAACAAAATAGCATGGAAATGTATTTGATCTTTTCTTCCATATCCTTACTTTATGGTTCAATTATTGTATATGTGAGAAAACCTGGAGCGTGACTCTCGGGCTCCGGACACGATCGAGAAATTCACGGCCGACGATAAAAAACACAATTTATTCCCAAAGACCGTTTTTACAGGTGCACATCAGTGACCAGCTCACTGTGGTCTGTGTGTCGTCTGATTCGTTGTGGTCATGGCGACGCCCTCCTCTCCTGCCAGGTTGAGCAGCTGAAGGAGGAGCTAACTCACAGCCAATCAGAGACGGAGGAGCTAAGGCAACGGGCCAATGAGCACCAGCGGGAAGCGTCCGCAGTAAGAGACACGCCCCCGTGTCTGTTTGCTCGTCTGTCTCTTCTTCTCAACCTGCGAGCTCTCCGTCTCCTAGAATCCCAGTAGTGTGACTGTGTGTTCAGACGGCAATAAGCAACTATAACTCAAAACAACAATCATGTTTACAGTTGTGTATAGTTATAGTTATAGTTGTTTCGAGCGATCTGAACGACACGATAGAGGCTGATAATCCAAATATGCAAAACTAACCTGCTTCTCCTTCTTCTTCTCGCATGAGGTTTCTCTCAGTGACTTGAGTTACTTTGCTGTGGTGTTAATACGACTCATTTTCCTGCGTGGCTACGGTCCATTCTGTCTTTCCTGTCATGTTGAATTCACTCTCAGTCGCCTCTTTGATATTGAAAGAACGTTAGATATTACACATGTTTTCATGTTTTTTTTATTGTGGGATAACTGAAAGAATCGACCCTGGTCATTACATTACATTATTACATTACATCACATGTCATTTAGCAGACGCTTTTATCCAAAGCGACTTACAATAAGTTCATTAACCTAGAGTACAAACTAGGAACAACAAGAATACAGAAAGTAACATTTCCTCCACATAGTGGAACTACAAAAGTACCACAATAAGAGATATTTAAGAGCCACTGAAGTGCTAATCTGTGTTTTAATCCAGATATAGCTTGATCAGTTTCTACAGTACAGATAAGTCGTTGGGCAGCACAGCAAATGTTTTATAGGTTTATTATACCGCACTGACTTTAATCGGTGTCTACCCGTTGTTTAGATTCAAGGTGAGGAATTAGGAAATAGTCCTTAATGTGTAGATTATACTTTTCCTGAGCATAAACTGACACTGTAGCCATTGACCATACACTTTATTCACATTGTATTCAATTTAAAGGGGATGAGGAGGGCTTTTATCTATCGATGTGTACCCTCGAGCAAGGCACTGAACCCAGAGTACACGATGACCAACACTAGTATGCATCGGTTGTCAACATGTAAAACTACTCTAATGGACGTGCACATGAGTTAAAACCTGTGGTGGGCTTCAATTCATTTGTAATATAAGTGAGCATGTAATCCTCTTCCAGTTCTCACTCTTACCGGGTGTGTGTGTGTGTGTGTGTGTGTGTGTCTACTCAGATTGAACAAGCCAAGCAGGATCTGGGTCGTAAGGACAGCGAGCTTTTGGGTTTCAGGACCAAACTGGAAACTCTGAACAACCAGTTCTCTGACAGTAAGCAACACGTGGACGTCCTGAAGGAGTCGCTCACCGCCAAGGAGCAGAGAGCCGCCATCCTGCAGACCGAGGTACAGCTCCTGGTTCACTACGACGTGTTGCTGGACGTAAAGGTGCTACTACTTGTTATCCAGGGTTCGTACGGTCATGGAAAACCTGGAAAAGTCATGGAAAAAACTTAAATTATATAAGTTTTGGAAAAGTCAAATCACGTGTTCATTTACGCCGAATTTGAAATAATGAATGTGTTTTTTTAAAGAAAATCGCTCAATATATAAGCTGGTGTACGCTCTCAATACGCAGAATGTTCTAAATTGTTTTACCGAGATTTCAATTTGGTCATGGAAATTTGGTTTTCAAGTCCTGGAAAAGTCTTGGAAAAGTTCTGGAAATCCATCGTTCAAAACGTGCAAGAACCCTGGTTATCACTTCGGTTTGTTGATGTTCATTTTCCTTTTCCTCTTACAGGTGGATGCTCTGCGCCTCCGTCTGGAGGAAAAGGAGTCTCTCCTGGCTAAAAAGAGTCAGCAGATATCAGGGCTGAACGAGGAGAAGAGCACTCAGCACGGAGAGATCGCCGACCTCAAAGACATGCTGGACGTCAAGGAACGCAAAGTGATCGTGCTGCAGAAGAAGGTAAGAAAACCTCAAAAGTCCCCCCAAAAAATCAAAGTGTTTAGTGGCACGTGATGGAAGTTGAAGCCTTTATGGTTCTGTTAAAACGTAAGGATCAAAAGGTGTGAGCACTACTGGGATGCTCACGCTAGAACCAGAACTTCTTTATTTTGAACAAACTCGTGACACGGACGCTTAGGTCGTTGACTTCATTCATGTCGGAAAGACTTCTGAGAATTGATTTTGAAGACAACTTTAAAGAGACTATAGAATATAAGACTAAATATAAATAGTTATCAACGTAAAGAGGCGATTTTTATTTCAATGAAAATGTTGTGGGTTACTGTTTAGTTGTTGCCTCAAGTTATCATCTACAATATGGAGACACATGCGATTCTCTTTCATTGAAACCTGCACGTACAAGACTGTGCTGTTGTCATGGGACATGTCCACCACTAGATGGCGCTGTAGGACAGCGTGTAGGTCAGAAGCTGATTCACACACAGGGACACAGACCGGCAGAAACAGTTACTCCTGCTTTTTGGGATATTCTTGGTTAGTTGTTAATGTGTGTGTGTGTATGTGTATGTGTATGTGTATGTGTGTGTCTTTGTGTGAGTCTTTGTGTGTGTGTCTCTATAGTAATGCTGTCAGTTAGATGGATGTGCAGGACTGACCCCCTGTCTTAGCTGTCCAAGATACACACACACACACACACACACACACACACACACACACACACACACCCTACTTTGGGATGGATGGGGGATGAAGTGTTCAGACAATTGTTCAGATGCTAACATCCAACACATTAAGTCTAGAAATGACAGAAAGTCCAGTATACAGTTGATTTATCCCATTACTAGTCATTTTGCCATAACCCCCCCCCCCTCCTCCAATCCGTGAACAGATAATTGATGGAGACAATCAAGCAGACAGGGAGGGGGATGAGAGGGGCAGAGTGTGTGTATGAATTCAGATGCATACTAATGAGTTCCTCCTGTTTAATAAATGATGACCTCTGCCGTCTTCAAATAGAATACAGTCCAGTGTCTGTCTCCTCCTTTATCTCATCTGCACTCGTGACTTCATAATCTCTTCTCTCTTTGCATGTGGAACAACTAAAAATACCTTTCTTTCTTCTTCTACACCTCCTCCTCCTCCTCCTCTTTCTTCGTTCTCATGCTTTTTACTTGTCATCATATGTTACTCATGGAGGAAAGTACTACGAGGGCACGGAGTTAATTCTTCCATCTCCCGTCATCCTCTGCTCTTTGTTTTGTCATTTTGGGGGTTTTAATATGTAGGGAACACGGGTTATTGTTTTGTTAACACATCTTAGCACTTTATCACACGCAATTATGGAACTAGGATAGGACAAGACAGCCAATGTGTGTGTGTGTGTCTGTGTGTGTTTGTATGTGTGTGTGGGTGTCTGTGTGTGCACCAAGTATCCAGCAGTTGTCAGTTTGTGCAGGCGTGATCAAAGAGTCTCTCTGCCTCTCAATGTAGTGTGTGTGTGTGTGTGTGTGTGTGTGTGTGCGTGTATGCGTGTACGTGTGTGTATGTGTGTGCGTGTGTGTGAGAGAGAGAGAGAAAGAGTGAGAGCAGGAGGTGTCAGTCAAGCTGTCAAGTGAGCAGTTGATTAATGAGGTGCTGGAAGTGTTTTACTGTATGAACACACACGCAGACACACACACTCACACAGACACACACACACACACTCACACACACCATCTTCGTGGCACTGTAAATGTGTGCGTCTCACCTGCAGCAGAGTCAGAGGTTGCATACCAATCTGAATTTCTTTTTTTGTGATGGGTTTTCAATTGGTTGATTTTCTTCCTCTCTTGCAATGCAAAAGAAAGACAAGGAAAGAGAGAGAGAGAGAGAGAGAGAGAGAGAGAGAGAGAGAGAGAGAGGGGGGGATTTAGTCATTCTACCATCCAAGTCACTCTGAACACCACATGCATACCTGCAAACTTGTCACCTTTCGGCGAAATTTGCCGTTTTTAAATCAAAATCGTTCATCCAGGTGAATCGTGTTGAGCCGAAGAGTTTTTGTTTTGTTTTGGCTCTTGTGTTATTTTGTGAAATGAGTGTGCGGGGGAATGTGGGAGGTGTGTGTTCGTTTATCGACTGCCGGGGAAACATATTCGCTTACACTAATGTGGGAAAATGGCAATTCCACCCGTTAAGTGTGCCACAGATCCCCAAATGGGAAGCCGACGCTAAGTTGCTCTTAAAAAGCGAGCCAAAAATAAAATAAAATCGTTGTATAACATTTCATAATGAACTATTTGAATATGCATAATACATTTGAATGGTGATTATTTTTAATTTACTTTAAATAACCTGATTTATTAATACTTGCTGTTACAAGTATTAAAGGAGAAATTTGCAAAGCCAATATTACAAGGAAATACAGTCGTTGTAGCTTATACTTATTAGGATTTTTATATTTAGGCTGCAGTCCCACATCCTTGAGATGTATTCCTATAAATGTGGTTACATTTGTTGCTGTTTATAGTTGTTATTACAGTTGATTTAATTAATTCGTTGGCATTGTATTTTCTGTGCGTCATCGTAAAGTTATTATCATCTGTGCCGAGTTTGAGAGCCGATACACTTCCCAACATAATACAATTCTCAGCCAAATACTTGAAATATGCATCAAAAACAAAACAGTTGATGAGTGTTCCTCTCCTTTTTTCTCCCTGTGCAGATAGAGAACCTCCAGGATCAGCTGAGAGATAAAGAGAAGCAGCTGGGCGGCCTGAGAGACAGAGTCAAGTCTCTACAGACGGACACCTCAAACACAGACACGGCCCTGGGGACGCTGGAGGAGGCTCTGGCCGAGAAGGTACACACAGACACATCCTGTACAGCGGAACGGACGCGCATTGACATGAAGCATTCCCGTACCCTTACTTTACCCTTACCTGTCACTTGTAACCTGAAGTCTGAACCCTCAAACAGGCCTTTTAAATGTCCTCACTCAGAAGACAGGGTTCGTACGGTCATGGAAAACCTGGAAAAGTCATGGAATTTTAAAATGGTCATTTCCAAGCCTGGAAAAGTCATGGAAAAAACTCAAATCATAAAAGTTTTGGAAAAGTCATGGAAATTTGTTATGATCACATGTTCATTTACTCCAAGTTTGAAATAATTGATGTGTTTTTTTAAAGAAAGACGCTCAAAAACGCACAACATTTTCTAAATTGTTCATGTTTATACCGAGATTTCAGTTTGGTCGTGGACATTTGGTTTAAAGTCATGGAAAAGTCATGAAAAAGTCATCAAAAAGTCATGGAAAAGTCATGGAAATCCATCGGTCAAAATGTGTAAGAAACCTGATATATTTCAAAATGGTTATTTCCAGGCCTGGAAAAGTCATGGAAAAAACTCAAATCATAAAAGTTTTGGAAAAGTCATGGAGATTTGTTATAATCACTTGTTCATTTATGCCGAGTTTAAAATAATTAATATGATTTTGAAAGGAAGATTCTCAAATTATAAGCCGGCGTACGCCAAGTCCAAACAGATTTGCACATAAAGGATAATAGTTTGATTAAAAGAATAAACATTTATTGAAATAATTAATATATTTTTTAAAGAAAGATGCTCAAAATATAAGCCGGCGTACGCTCTCGATACGCAACATGTTCTACATCTTTCATATTTTTACTGAGATTTTAGTTTAGTCATGGAAATCTGGTTTAAAGTCATGGAAAAGTCATGGAAATCCACTGGTCGAAATGTGTAAGAACCCTGTAGAAGGTTTGGTCCTCATGTTGGTCCTGACAAAGATAGATGTACAAGAAAACACACACAGACACACACGTATCGCTGGTCAACCTCAGGTCAACTCCAGACCGAGGTTACATTTATAGCAAAACCACTATGAGCAAAGCCGCCGACCACCCACACGACGACCAACCGGCTGTGGGTGGGTGGAAATGAACCGATGATCACATCCCACCGGCTGCTTCACGATGACATCATCACAGCCTGCATTCGCAAATGATTAACAATCCAACATGCGTCACTTGGTTTAACCCGGTGGGATTAGAACCAACAAACACGCTGTCATCACCTGCATGTAGACGGGCAGGTGTCACAGCCATTGCACAGCCCTGAAACACCTGAGCATGGGAACCGAACCCTCAACCGCCCGTTTGATGATCTGTTATCCTGCAGGACTCGACCCCGGTTCTGGGAAACCGACCAGTGACACCTTCACCAGCAGACCGCTTTAAAGCGTTTGATGGGAATATATTTTCGTACCGTAATGCGCCATTATGTTACCGACTCCGTCTCCTTCGCACGAACACACACACACACACACACTCACACACACACACACACACAGGAAACAGGGCTATTAATTGTCGAGTGACTAATATCCAGGGTGTCAGCTCGATGTGTGAGTGTTGGCAGGCGGAGGTGGTCGACGACGCTAACTTCACTCAAACTTCACTTAAACTTCACTCAAATGACTTTAACAGGCTTTTCTTTCTCTGTTTTCATTGTTTTGGTGCTTTTGGATATCATTCCTTTCTTCCTTTCTGTTTTTCCGTTTTTCCATCCCTCTCCTGCTCCTTTTCTTTGTTACTTGCTCTCGCTGAGGTCAAAGCAAAGTGTTTCTACCGTGTGTCATGCTTTGTTTGAAGCCAGTCGTTTTGTCTTGGCAAACATTATCGAAAACCCTAATATTGAATATACACAATCACCTGTTAGTAAATCTATACTTGGCCCCTCATTGACACAATGCATTCTATCAAAACTGCATAACCAAGTCTTACCTTCATATTAATCTTAACCTAAACTTCATTTTATATAGAGCTAAAAAATCTTTATTTGGTCAATTCGTCCAAAAAAACTATTCATTATTACTATTTTGATTATCTGTGAAGTCCTATGAGTGAAACGTTCATTGGCCTCTAATATCAGGTTTTAACCTTGTGATGGTGCAGACATTAGTTTATAGAAACATCATCTGCCAAAATATCCTCACTTCCAAAAAAAACTGCTTCACTCTCAAGGCTGAGACCTTAAATCGACGGTATCGGTATGTGGTACGATAATGCACACACACACACACACACATATTTCTGTGTGTGTGTGTGTGTGTGTGTGTGAACTTGAATACCTCAGCTGGCCGCTGCGTCGCTTTACAGCTGGAGGGTGCCGATAGTGTTTTAGTGGTTGTGAATATTACATCTGGTGCCAGAATGTATTACGTGTCTAAAATCACTGTTGGCTGTTAGATCCTGTCAAAGCTGCCAAAAATATAAAGTTTAATGCAACTGTTATTGGTATAGAAACTTGATATTCAGTGACTATGAATAACCGTTAAGCGTTGAGGACCTCTCTCTCGCCCCCTCGACTCTATTCTTCTAACTCTCTTCCTCCTCCTCCCTCTTGATGTGCAGGAGCGGATCATCGAGCGGCTGAAGGAGCAGCGGGAGAGGGAGGAGAGGGAAAAGGGGGACGAGATGGAGTCCAGCAGGAAGGAGTTGAAGGAGCTGAGGGAGAAAGTCTCCCATCTGCATTCTGACCTGGCTGACCGAGAGGTAGAAGACAGACGCGTATCTGTGCTATAAGTCAGGAAAACACGCTCTCCGCGTCCCGGCCGAGGAAACGCGTTGATGTACGGTTGTCCTCCCAAGGTCCCAAGGTCCTCGCGCTGAAGGACAACAATGATGAAACACTCGCATTTCCTTGACAACGATACGCTTTGCGACCAATGAAAACAGCGGTCGGAGCTGGATGCTTCTCGCCCCGACCTTTGTGATTCGCGCACAACGCCACGGCGGCGGCGCAGAGGGGAGAGACGGGATGACGGAGCGCTTAGAAGCGCTGCGGCGCGCTCGTCATGCTGCGGCGGAGGGACAGTTGCGGCTAATCGCTTCAGGGACGTCTCGATGTGTTTGTTAGAATAATAATAACGTTGGGAAAAAACAAAACAAGTGTGGCCAGAAAGTTGACCAGATGTCAAACCGACAGAGCCAAGCAAAACAAGTAATTTAGCTAAATACAACATTATGAATCTTTAGTCCCCTCAAGTGATACGAATATGTTCACATTTTAGATTTGATTAGATTAGATTCAACTTTATTGTCATTACACATGTACAAGTACAGAGCAATGAAATGCAGTGTGGCATCCAACCAGAAGTGCAACAGAATCATCCTAATAAATACATGATATACAGGTTATAAAAAAATGCGGGTATAAATATATTCTGGGGTTGCTAAACTAGTGCAAATATTCAGTGCATTTGGGATGTACATTTAATTAGTCTTCTTATGGAGAAGTAGATGAGAAGATTGATACCGCTGTGTATCCTAAATGTGAAGCAAGAGCCAGGAGACGGTCAAAATATACATTTTTATATTACATGTTTTCAAATTAAACAAACAGGAGATCATTTTGTTGTACCTTTGGGACATGTATAGGCTAGCTGTTTCCCCCTGCAGCCAGTCTTTATGCTAAGCTAAGCTAACGGCCTGCTGGCTCCAACTTCATTGTCAGAAATATTCCTTTAAATGTCCCGTATTGTGACGAGTGATTTCCATGTCCTCTGGTGTTTGTACAGCAGGTCTGGATGCTTTATAAACACTGCGAACGTATCAAAATGCTCAATTCAGAGAGAAATATAACTATATTCAGACAGACAGTTGGAGAAAAGAGTTTGTAAAACATTAAACCGTGTAAAGAAACCCAAAAAGTATGAACCTGAAAATGATCACAACGTCCTCCCTCATGCTGTCGGCCGAAATGCTCTCCGCCTTTCTTGACGTGTGCTCTCCAGTAATTTGAGTGATTGTGGGGTCATAAAAGCTGTTACTGCCCCATTATATAATTTGAGATATACATGGGAAAACTAAAAAAAAACAGGCATTCCTCTCCGCACTGCTAAACACAGATGTGGGGTTTGCCTGACAACAGCAATATACTGTATATCTATATCTGTAGCTAAATATAATCTAAATAAGCAGAAAGGTTTCTCTGACCGAAGCCAGTCAAACATGATGATCTGGAGTCTGGAGTTGGTTTTGTCAGTCAAGGGTAAAATTACACGTCTGAGTGTCTCTGCTTCTGGGCCGTCGGTTTCTGTTTGACCGGCCCGACCAAAAGAGGAGAAGACCAGAAAAGAAAGAGAGAGAGAGAAAGACACACTTCACGGAGAGAGGGATTGAGCTGGAAGAGGAAGAGAAGAGACAGGTCATGGGAAAAGGTTTTGGAGAACAAGCGGCAGAGTCGACCTCGCGGCTGCAGCGAGGTCTTAGAGGAGCATTCAAGTTTCACACAACTGGTATTCTGTATTTATAATAACAGTTTGATTGTAAGTCACTAAGTTAACGGCTGAGATCTGGAAACTCAGCGACATGAAAAAGAAGACGGGGTTCGTACGGTCATGGAAAACCTGGAAAAGTCACGGGATTTTAAAATGGTTATTTCCAGGCTTGGAAAAGTCATGGAAAAAACTTAAATCATAAAATGTATGGAAAAATCATGGACATGTGTTATAATAACATGTTCATTTACGCCGAGTTTGAAATAATTAATAAAAAGAAAGACGCTTAAAATATAAGCCGGCGTACGCTCTCAATACACAACTTTTTCTAATTTCCAAGCCTGGAAAAGTCATGGAAAAAAACTCAAATCATAAAAGTTATGGAAAACTCATGGGAAATTTGTCATAATCACGTGTTCATTTACGCCGAGTTTGAAATAATTCATGTTTTTTAAAGAAAGACGCTCTAAATATAAGCCGGCGTACACAATCAATACGCAACTTTTTCTAAATGTTTCATGTTTATACCGAGATTTCAGTTTGGTGATGGAAATTTGGTTTAAAGTCTTGGAAATCCATCGGTCGAAATGTGTAAGAACCCTGAGAAGAAGCAGATGATCCCCCGTGTTTTAAACAAACCCCCAAGTTGGCCAAACTTATTTTTGGAACATTATAAACTTTAAATGATAAATCCCAGTGGCGTTGTTTTGCGATAGTGGAGCTGCTCGGCGTCTCGCACGACGATGTCACGGCGTTGACTTCCTGCCTTATCGCTCTCTGTTATCTTGTGTTTCCTTTCAGACTTCAGTGTTGGATCTGAAGGAGAAGGCGTCCTCTCTGGCGTCCTCCACCCTGAAGAAGGACAGCCGGCTGAAGAGTCTGGAGATCGGCCTGGAGCAGAAGAAAGAGGAGTGTGTGAAGCTCGAGAACCAACTGAAGAAGGTCAGCTGCGCCGAAATTCGGTGTCGACTGAAATTGTGGGAAATGAGGAAGTTTATATTCTAAAAGCTTGAGGATTGGATGGTGCAGTTTGCATATATCAGGGTTCGTACGGTCATGGAAAACCTGGAAAAGTCATGAAAAAAACTTAAATCATAAATTTTTTGGAAAGTTTGAAATAATTGATGTGTTTTTCAAAGAAAGACGCTCAAAAACGCACAACATTTTCTAAATTGTTTAATGTTTATACCGAGATTTCAGTTTGGTCGTGGAAATTTGGTTTAAAGTCATGGAAAAGTCATGAAAAAGTCATGAAAAAGTCAACAAAAAGTCATGGAAAAGTCATGGAAAAGTCATGAAAAAGTCATGGAAAAAACTTAAATCATAAAAGTTTGGGAAAAGTCATGGAGATTTATTATGATCACATGTTCATTTACGCCAAGTTTGAAATAATTGATGTGTTTTTTTAAAGAAAGACGCTTAAAAAACGCACAACATGTTCTAAATTGTTCATGTTTATACCGAGATTTCAGTTTGGTCGTGGAAATTTGGTTTAAAGTCATGGAAAAGTCATGAAAAAGTCCTGGAAATCCATCGGTCAAAATGTGTAAGAACCCTGATATATTTTTGCAAGTTCGGCCGTTGCTTAGACGACACGTGGACCCCAACAGGTGCGTCAATACGTCGCATCAATACAAAGCCGCTCGGGGTTGTCGAAAGCGGCCAATCAACGGAGGGCAGGCACCCGCCACCGTGTCTTCGTCTCCGCCTCCAACGCCTCGGCTCACGCTCACCGCAGCCCTGGGATCTCATTTGTCAACGCGCGGGGGAACGATGTTTTCCACCCGTGTTCGGGTTTTTATGTGAGCGCATTGTGAGAGCGAAGAAAGGACATCGGCAATAATTACCAATCGAAAGCGCCAATTATATGAATCACAGTGGGAATAAATACACAGAGGATTTTACACTAAAGAGCCCCTTGTCTCTGTCTACCCTCGGCTGTGTGTGTGTGTGTGTGTGTGTGTGTGTGTGTGTGTGTGTGTGTGTGTGTGTGTGTGTGTTATCGCATATTCTCTCCGGAAAAGCAGCCCATAAAATGGTGTGTGTGTGTGTGTGACGGCTCGCTGACAACCTTACAGTCATTTTCACAGATTGGAGAAGACAGCACCCCCACCACTCCCTGCATGTGTGTGTGTGTGTGAGATAGAGAGAATGTGTATGAAGGTCTCAGTGGATTTTTTGGGGTTTTCTCTCATCAGAGTTTATTTCTCAGTCTCTTTCTGTTACCATGGAGGGAAAAAAGAATGAAAACACATCTGTGTGTGTGTGAATTAATTGACATTGTGCATTTGACATTGTGTGTGATGTTTCTTTTTCTTCTTTCTCTCTCTCTCTCCCTCTTTCTTCCCTCCTCCCAGATCTTCTTATAATACCGCCAGACACCCAACCATTTCCTCTTCGCATAAAGACCTGCACAAACCGCTGTCCGCTTCCAAAACTAATAGGGTTTATGTGTTGTGCGACCAAGATACACACACACAAAGTCAATCGGTCCCAAGAGCAACATTTGCTTCTGGGAAACACACACAGCTGTTCTAACCTCCACGCTGGTTCTAACTTGTTTTTTTCCCCATTTTTAAATTTTATTTTTGTTTTTGTTTCCCATTTTCACCATATTCTGCCGAGCAGAGAAACCGAGCGGAGAAAGCCGCGGCGGCTCGGTTTAATTTGCTTTTTGCTCGACTCACCTTTCCATGCTCAGGCTAATCTCCACATAAATCAGCATCATGAGCCCGTTGTGTGTGTGGGATACTTCTTAAACTTCTTAAACCCAAGACGCCATAGTTATGACATAGTTATGACATAGTAACATGTACGCTTCTTTAACCCTCCTGCTACCTTCACATTTACTAACATCTTTTACCCTCGGGGTTAGTTTGACCCCAGCAATTAAAACCTCCAGAAAATGATTAGAATTAATATTGTTTCCCAAGTTTAAGTGTGAGGTACTTTATGTTTGTTTGTTGACGACCTAAATAGCCCTTTAAATATATAAAAAAGTTGATATTTCTTATATGTTTGACAGTGAAAAACAGCCTGGGGTCAAATTGACCCGAAAGAACATCAACGTTAAACATTAAATGGGGTCAAATTGACCCTAAAGGTAACAGGAGGGTTAAAAATATATATTTTTGGTATTAGCCAAGCTTGGTTTTGATCCACTAAATTAGTTGAGTCGTCTACAACGTGTATGTTGTATGTCAGCAGCTCTAACATGGCAGACAACCGGCTGGTTGTAATATATCTACATTAAAGAGGTCTGGTATATAAAAGTGTGTCAGGTCCTTTTACAGGGTTCGTACGGTCATGGAAAACCTGGAAAAGTCATGGAATTTTAAAATGATCATTTCCAGGACTGGAAAAGTCATGGAAAAAAAGTAAATCATAAAAGTTTGGGAAAAGTCATGGAAATTTGTTAGAATCACATGTTCATTTATGCCGAGTTTGAAATAATTAATATGTTTTTTAAAGAAAGACGCTCAAAATATAAGCCGGCGTACGCTCTCAATACGCTACATTTTCTAAATTGTTCATGTTTATACCGAGATTTCAGTTTGGTGATGGAAATTTGGTTTAAAGTCCTGGAAAAGTCATGGAAAAGTCCTGGAAATCCATCGGTCAACAAGTGTAAGAACCCTGCTTTTAAGACCTGTCTGTGAAGTCTAATTTTTAATAAAAGCCAAACTATTTCCTGTTAAACGCCGTACACAGGCACTTGTCATCCAGCACATCCTCGACACGCCTTCTCGCCGTATCCTTTTTGCTCGGTTAATTCATAATAACGACTTTCTGTTCCAGGCTCAGGGGGCGGCCACAGATTCCCAGGCCAACGCGGAGCTCTCCGAACGCATCTCCTGCCTGGAGCAGGAAGTGAGCCGGCACAAGGAGGACGCCGAGAAGGCGCAGTCCGAGGTGGAGCGACTGCTGGAGATCCTGAGGGAGATGGAGGACGAGAAGAACGACAAGGAGAAGAAGATCAACGAACTGGAGAGGTGAGAGACGCCTGGTTGCCGAGCGACGACGAACACCGAGGAGGAGGAAGAAGAAGAAACATGACCGCGTCTTTCTCCATCTTTTAACGTGAATCGGTAGAAAACGATCCAGATTGATCATTTAATTTGACTTTGAACGCCATTCAAGTTGGAGCTACATACTGTTGGAGTTTATGATAATCTTTCCTGCAGTACTAATCCACCAGTCCCTTTTTCTCACCCCTTCTCTCCCTTCTTTCTTCCCCTTTTCTCCTTCCATTTCGGCTTTATTTCTTCCGTGGCCACTCATCCTTATTCTGTCGTTGTACCTTATTCACGCGTGTGTGTGTGTGTGTGCATAAATATGTATACATTCATGTGCTTCTGCATCTGCGTGAGTGTGTTTATGTTTGTGTGTGTGTGTGTGTGTGTGTGTGTGCACATCAAACCCCAGAAATCCCTTTGCCTCTCATCTTTGCCGTTCTCAGCAATCGCAAAATCAGGCCCCTCCCCCCGCTGCTGCTCAGCAGCCAATGGGGGGGCTGGTGTGGGACTACCTGGGCACGTGAGTGGCTGGTGGCCCTGTTGGTCAATTAGACAGATGCACGACAAAACTCACTTTGCTTGTCGGAGGATGGGACGTGTATCACTATGAAAGCAACTAGTCGCATGTGGAAAAGTTCTGTGAGCATTAAAACATAATTGATGCCTTAAAAATGTGGAATTGCACCTTTAACCAAGAGAGAAAGCTAAGACATGAGATGAGTCATGCACATTGAGAGGTCAAAGGTTCCTCCATTGAGATCTAAAATATACCTTTTAAACATTTTGTCATTTTTCTGGCAAAAACACCCAAAATATAATTTCTTTTTTCGTACTTAACATCAAACTAAATATCTTTGAATTTAGAGAAAACAGACAATTTGAAAACATCATAACGGGCTATGGATAATAATAAATAAAAAAAAAAGACTTTTTCTAGAAAACACAAGTAATTAAATAAAGAAACTATTAGTTATCATCAGATTTATAATAAATGCAAACATTTGTGATATGACCAGATATTTCTGGTGTTTTGCGAGTCTTTTCCACATGAGACCGGCTGCCGATGTTCACTAATCATCACGATCAAAGAGTTGCATCATCGGCCCACCAAACCTCTCTCATCCGGCTTATTTGGACCGTTTGCTATACGAACCGTATCCACATCCCCCTAAAGATTAGTCGTCGGCGCAGTGTTGCGTCAGCAGAAGTTGTCGTCGTTATATTCTGCTCCCAGAAGTTAGCAAAAGGAGGGCACAGCTGGGCAGCGGCTGAAGCTCTTGGAGCCGATCGTCCTCCATGATGCAACTCTTTCATTTAGTGGCTCTGTTTCCACGCTTCACTTTTCTTTTACTTGCAGCCGAGGATGCCTGACTGGAGTTTAACCCACTCTTTTTCTTTCATTAGGAGTCTGGACAGTTCACTCGGTCGTTTTCCGTATTTCCTTTATGCTAATAGGAATGGTGTGTCTGTGTCTAACGACTTTTAACCTGTCTGTGTTCTCTTGTTTAACCTGTCTGCCTTTGCCTCCTTACGCGTGCTCCCTGTACACTAACTACCTCACCGAGTGTCCTAACCTTGATCTGCCTTTCCTTCCTGTCGGCGTCTGTCTGTCTGCTTGCCGGCATGTCTGCGTTTACCCGTCTGTCTGTTTTCTGGATGCTGTCGTCCTGACGACACACAAAAGAATCCTCTTGGGATTAAGTTCAGTTAAACTCACCTCTAAAGCAAGCCTCTTCATCTCACGGCCGACGGTTAAATAATACTGTTACGAAAACGATTATAAACGAGTATATTTTCTTACGAGTAGCGAGGGGTCATTCAGTCTCTGAGGGTGAGACGGGTCAGACCTGTCTGTGGTGATGAGAGCCGCTCCGTCAGTCTGGTTTCGTGTCTCTAGAGGACTTTTAGAACAGCCATATTATTTCTGTCTCTTTCATCTTTTCCTCCAGTTTCTTCTCTCTCTCCCCCTCTCCCTCTTTCTCTCTTGTGTGTTTTGTAGTTTGACTTTAATACTAATGGTTGTTAATGATATTAGGGAGAGTCAATGTGTCCTCACTGTGTCTTTATTTGGACAGTAGAAATACTATCAATAATGCAGCACCTGCTGACTTTAAACTAGTGGATTTTAACTGTCTCTGTGTGTGTGTGTGTGTGTGTGTGTGTGTGTTTTAAATCTCCTCATATCCACTGATACCGGTACTTAATATCTGAGCTTCGCTGCCTTTAGGAAACAGGAAAGGAAATCTCGGCTTACTGCCGCGTGTTTGAGAACCGTATCTAGTAATAGCAAAGTTACGATTAAGTAGATTTTTACGAGGGTACGTAACTTCCCTTTTACATTCTGGCCACCGCGCTTATAAAGTGCGTGGTTTGGAGAGGCTCTATGAGAGGGGGTAAGGAAGTGTGAGACTCGGCATCCTGCTTCCTAGGCCTCGCTAACTGCTGCTCCGCCTTTCAAGCGTTCCTTCCTCCACGACAATAACGGGGGCAGACGTATCGCACGAAATATAAAAATCATTCGTTTTGCGTTATTTTTTCCAGACTACGGTAGACAAAAGGAGGCGTTTCTTTTCTAGTCGGCAGCTGGCGATCTTACCGGCTGCTGTCACTGGAATACATCATCTGGAAAACACTGACGTTCTCATGTGGCTATCGTTTAGTTTAGTTTAGTTTATTTCGGTAATATACAAAAATCAAGATTTTTACAACAAAAGAGGAACAAAATGATGGCTAACCGAAAGGGTCAAGGCTGAAGCTATCAAGCTTATAAGTGCCCTAACCTATGATTTCACAAGGAAACTTAATTCAGAGAATCATATACTGTACATATACATATAGTTTAAAACTAGGATTCAAGGTTTATCTGAAAAATGCACGATTTATCTGTTTTCATACGCTACCAAACGAATGATTACTGCTTACTTTGGAACAAACAAACTCACTGCTGAGTACGTCTCTTCGACTTTACTCTTTTGTTGTGGAAAAGGCTAAAATATCCTCTTCCTCCTCAAGTCATTTAATGCATCGTCAATGCCTCGTTACTCAAAAATGGAGATATTTAAATGCAGCTTCCCCTTTTAACAATCTGTTCACCGATGTCCGTATTTGGAAACTAGCAAACCTGAGAAAGAAACTAGGCTGAACGTGAAGCGTCCTCACGCAGACCGTCCCCGGGCGACCTGGGCCGGCTGCGGATTACAGGACTAAACCTCCGGCTAACCGGTCAGAAGAAGGCACGCTGGCCTGTGGCCGACGCTCCCGTTGGCACAAAGGCTAGGAGGGAACATCACAGACGAGAAGGTCAAATCTGGGTTAGACAAGGTTACCCCCCCCCCTTTCCCCCGTCCCCCTCTAGTTAAAATCCAGCTGTAATGGTACCAGGTTACTCATTCAGCAGAGCGGACTGAGTGGCTTCACACTGAGAGGAGACGGAGCTGAAAATCTGCCTTGATGACCAAAATAAAGGATTTGGATGGAAAAATGGAAAACAGAGAGGAGGGGGGGGAGGGGGGGGAGGAAGAGGGAGAGGAAGGTAGTGGTGCAGGAAGAAAAACATGGACACAGAATTGACGGGTGGAGACGGCGAGGAAAAGGAAAGAAGAGGAGAAGAAAACAAAATTGACAGGAAAGGGAAGATGGAAGACGAGAGAGAGAGAAAAAAAAGAGGTTTAGAGCAATGTGGCGTATAAACTTGAGTAATGGGAAATTAGAGAAGTATATTGCGTGTTATATTGTTCTGTAATGGACAATTTGTCTTTGGCATCTGTCACTAGTGTGCGTTCCCAGACATAAGCTCACCCTGGAGTTTAAGCGTTGCCAGTTCAAGCGAACACGCGAGGAGTGATTTTATGGAAATCTTTTCAGATCAACACATTTAGGAAGTTGAGTTTTCTTCAAATTTCATATCTCGGTGATTACATGCCATATGCCTCATGGTGGAGACCACAAATCCACACGCTGAAGTGGCCCCTGTGGGAAGAGGAAGAAGTCGTCCGCGATATCAAATCCATCGGAGAGGAAATAATTCACAGTTGCGCGCTCTCAGATCATGCTTTGATTGGCTAATTGCTCGCTTTCTATGGTTTGTGTTGGCCGTGTCCTGTGTCCTGTGTGTGTGTGTGTGTGCCCTTACATGTCTGTAGAGGTCATGTGAGTGGAGCAGGCCTCTCATATCCCTCAGTACTAGAAGAAGTAATGCTTGCTTCTCAAGGAATATTTCACCCACAAAATGACTCATTTGCATATCAGTCACTCACCTGGTGTCGAGTGAAGAAAAGTTGCGAACGAAGGAGAGAAAAACGGAGAGAAGTTGTGACGGATTAAAGGAAATGGAGCAGTACTCACGTTGATAGATATCCCCTTGTCTGTGATTCATATCTATTTTTCAATTCAGAACCAAAGTAAAATGAGGTGATGTGCGTAAACGTGCATACTTTAGAGTCAAACTGTTTTTATTATGCGATATTGGTTGTGAAGTCTGGGTCAGTTAAAGGGACCCTTAATGTAAAATACATGTCGAGTGTTTATGTGTGACTTAAAGAATTTAAAAACAGGCTTTCTACACAAATTGAAGGTGACAAAATAATAATAATAATAATAATAATAATAATAATAATAATAACTTTATTTATATAGCACCTTTAAAAACAATGTTTACAAAGTGCTCCACAGAGAGTCAAAGAAAAACAAGTGGAATAGCAAGAAACCAATATTACATTTAAAAGTATGTATTAAAAAAATAAAAAATAAAATAAATGAATTAAAAACCAAATAAATTAAAAATAAATTAAAAATAAATTAAAAACAGACAAACTAAATTAGTGGAACCAAAGTTCTGCATAAAAATACTAGATCACTTAAAAGCTGTTCTAGAAAAATGGGTTTTAAGAAGTGAAAAAAGTTTTTAAAAAATGGTCATGTTGTGGGTAAAGAATTCCTTTAACCTGTCTGCCTGTCTGCCTGTCTGTCTGCCTGTCTGTCTGCCTGTCTGTCTGCCTCCCAGCTGTTTGCCTGCTCATGCCCGTCTCCGTGTCCGTCCGCTGTCTCTCGGTGGTTACCGATGTCTCTCTGTCAGTTCCTCCGTCTCTCTCTCCTCTTTGAGGAGCGATCAAGCCGGCTAACCGAGCACTCATCTCCTGTCTTCCCTCTCACCTTCCCCTCTCCCTCTCTTTCTCTCCCCCTTTCTTTTATCTTCCCGATGCGACGCCGTCTCCCCTCTCCCCAGCCTCGCCTCAAGGTTGGTACCGCTCGCCTATTTCTCTTCTCCCGTCGCCGTGGCGCTCTCCTTGATTCTCGTCCTTCTTGTCCTTGCATCCCGACACTCTCTAATCTCCTCCGCTCTGTTTTTAATCATTCTCATCGCGTCTCTTTGAAGGAGACACCTTGACTTTCACTCTCTCTCTCTCTCACTCTCTCTCTTTGAAGAGGAAACATTGTTGTTTCTTTTTTCCCCGCCCCAAGGTCAAATTTGAGGCTAACAAAGCAAACAATAAAAAAAACGTTGTAGCAATGCGCCGCCATCATTAAGTTGGACAGCTGTGAACTTTTGCTCGGAGTTCTTCTAACTTCTGTTGGGTTTTCTGTCTTTGTGGCTTTTTTTTTTTCTAGAGACATCCCTCCACATTGTGTTCCTGTCTCACAGTTCAGCCGCTAATTTAAATTTCAAACCAGAGTTTCGCAATCCTTTATGGCCCTGATCGGGTTGCCAGGCAATCAGCGGAGACTCCAGGAAGTCGCTGCCGCTCGCCAAGAAGTCGTCCAGCGTACCGCCTGTAAAACGTATTGTTTCTTTTTTTGCTAACGGATTAAACAAACAAACTATAACATGTTGATTGTTGAGCTTTACAGGAGCTGGAAGGAACATGTGTTACCCTTCTGGCAGTCTTTAAGCCAGACTCGCTATGCTAACTGGCTGTAGCTTCATACAGGGTTCCTACGGTCATGGAAAACCTGGAAAAGTCATGGAATTTTAAGATGGTCATTTCCAGACCTGGAAAAGTCATGGAAAAAACTTAAATCGTAAAAGTTTTGGAAAAGTCATGAAAATGTGTTATAATCACGTGTTCATTTACGCTGAGTTTGAAATAATTAATGTGTTTTTTAAAGAAAGACGCTCAAAATATAAGCCGGCGTACGCTCTCGATACGGATAATTTTCAAAATGGTTCATGTTTATACCGAGATTTCAGCTTGGTCATGGACATTTGGTTAAAAGTCATGGAAATCCATCGGTCAAAATGTGTAAAAACCCTGTTCATATTTAATGGACATTTATACACGGTGAATATGATAAACTCTTTATTCAAGCACATGGCACCAGTCGTTATCCATGTCCCAAGATTGAAAATCTCCCTTACTCGTCTTTTTTGACTCCGTAATGACATTTCAACATGCGAAAGCCCTTAAAAGTCTGAATTTGGTCTTTCTTAACAGACGTATCAAAGTCATATTGAAATTTCTCTGACCTACGCATTGTGACGGACCACATAATGACCACTTCTCCTCTCTGCTTCCTGCATAAATCTGGTGGTCTGAGCGTCCTGCGCTCCCCAGCGCCAGCTGCTGCTTTGCTCTTCGTCTTCCTCGTCTTCCACAGCCGCTGCCGTCTTGTCAGCCTTTTCATCGCTGTTGTTCTGGTGTTTTGTGATTCGACTCTAGAGGGGGAGAGAAACAAAAGAAAAAGTCAGCATTCCCTCGCCGCCTGGTAGACAACAGAATACTTCTTTTCCTCCTTCTGTCCTTTTCTCTTTCTCTTTCGTCTCGTCTTTTTTTGGGTTGTTTTGATCTTGAGCTAAGGAACTCCACATCCACTGCCACATGTCTGACATCAAGGCTTCTGTATCTTAAAAAGGAATTGCATTGCTTCTCTGTGTGGGTGTGTGTGTGTGTGTGTGTGTGTGTGTGTGTGTGTGTGAGAGAGAGAGAGAGAGAGAGAGAGAGAGAGAGAGAGAGATAGATCCCTTTGAGGTCCTGTATGACTCTTAACATTAAGGTGGTGCAAGGATTTGTCAGCTAATGGGTAACAACAAGCTGAGACACACACACACACACACACACACGCACACACACACACAGAGCTACACCCACACCTTTCTGACTTACACACTCAAACACATGTGCAAGAAAGACTTTAGCTGACATCACTGCAGTGGGGATGACTGCTGACAGTTTTCTAATTAATATACCTGCATACACACCACATTCCCAACACTGAGGGGAAATAAAAAACACAGATTTTGTTTCCAATTTAGTTCAGTAGTCAGAAAACATGCACATCTAAAGTCCTGTTTACAGCGGCTGCACACTACATTCTTACTCTCATATTCTAATGTATTATGCTTTGTAGTATTTATATATACAGTGGGGGAAAAAAGTATTTAGTCAGCCACCAATTGTGCAAGTTGACAGAAATGACAGGCCTCTCTCATCTTTTGAAGTGGGAGAACTTGCACAATTGGTGGCTGACTAAATACTTTTTCCCCCACTGTATATATATATATTATATTAATGTGCTTTTTTGCTTAAATGAGCGATGCATTACACACGTTATCAAAAATAACGCCCTATATTGTCGTACAATGTGTCGCGACTTAAGTTCGGGATCAATAAGTTCGAAGCGGTTCTAGAGACCAAACGTTTCCACAACTACAAAGAGAACATTCTAGTCAAAGTGCACGTATTTCATGCGTACAGTTACCATCGTGTAGGTATTTAGACATCACGATAGCGACCTCATCTCCATGACGATCTGGAGTTCAGATCAAAAGACAAACACGAGGCTAAAGAACAGAGTGTCAGCTTTGTTGTCCTCCATGTAAAACAAAGAGACGGCCAAGATCAGCGGCAGCGCTCCGTCTCATGCTTACACCATTACTGTTATGTCAACACTTTAGTTGTCTGCTTAGTTCTGAGATGTGGATCTATGCATGATTTATTTCCACAAGGACAAACGCTATTAAAGAAGACATTTCATTCCGCCTGCCGCTGCATCGCCGTGTTGTTACAGCTAGTTTCCAGCCATCCACACAGTGGAAGTTTGCACACGTACACATGGGTATCAGTTATTTACTTTACGTTTCTCCGTCTCTGCACATCGGGGCGACGCTCTACAGTCGACCTGCAAACTACAGCGCACGCATTCATTTCTCCAAGCCTCCAAAATGTCCTCCTTGTACTGTACGCTTCTCCTCCGCACCGGCAGAGGGCAAGATTATCATGTTTTTGATGGATTTCTCTTCTTTTTTTTATTTACGTTTTATAGTCTTTATGGGCTTCGTTCACCAAACCAATATTTCCTGTATTTTCAAGGGAAATGGTGAATTCCGGATGGTTTAGAGGAAATCCTTGATGTTAATGTTGGGTGAACTATGTGCAGTAAACATACATGAGGCCCCCGAGCATTTCTAATCAAATATTTATACAGGACTCCAAATCTAATATTAATACTACCTTAATGTGGGTCCCTGAATATCAGCAGCATGCTAATGAGGGAGGCTGAAAAGTTTTTACTTTGGAGACTTTGAGGTTTACTAAAGTTTATGAGATTGTGTGTGTGTGTGTGTGTGTGTGTGTGTGTGTGTGTGTGTGTGTTTTCATTTTTACTGCCATTTGCCAGCACTATCCTCTGTTTTTCCACATCTTTAAGTTTTAATGAAGGCTATTCTATGTTTGTACATGTCTGTATATGTGAGTGTGCGTTTATTTATAGCATATGTTTGTATGGGTGTGTGTGTGTATGTGTCCATAGTCAGTATTTAAGGGTATTTTTGAGGTTTTGAAAACTTCAAAGTGCTGTCAACAAGTCTGTTAGTGTTTGTGTTAGCGTTTGTTTTCACTATGTGCCACAATGTTTGCGTGTGTGTGTTTCTGTGCAAACGTTGGAAAGGATGTTGTTGGACGCATGTTGCTACGGAACGCACAACTGTGTGCGCGCTTCAAATATTTGTGTGTGGTCCGACTGAGAGACTCTAATACAAAGCAGGTTGTGTTTGGAACAGTTGACAGCACCGACTGTGTGTGTGTGTGTGTGTGTGTGTAGGTGTGTGTGTACCTCACACTATCATCATGTGTGTTCTCTGCATGTGTGTTCAGATGGGGTTTTGCTGCACACTTGTGTGTGTGTGTGTGTGTGTGTGTGTGTGTGTGTGTTTACAGCGCTGCCCTCCTGTGGTCCCGCCTCCTCCGGCGGTTTGCAGCCGTTGTTGAAAGCGGGTTCAGAGGCAGAGTGACGGAAGTATTTGACATATTAAAACGGCTTCAAATGGCACTCTGCCGCCACGAAGCCCGGCCATCAAGTTTAATGCAGCAAAAGTAATGCGAGCGTTTATTTAATTAAACATGTATAGAGCCAGGAGTGAGACTTTTAAAACACTGTCCCCATCATATGCTCTGTTGATCATGACAGAGAGGAAAGAAGGGACCCAAGTCATCACTTCACAGTTACATAATAATCAAGAGATATTCTCCTTTCTCCTACCTTTTCCAGAACTCTACCTTTGGTTCTTATTTTAAAGTTATCCCACTTTGCTTTAAAATATGGTCAACATCCCAACATCTTTTTAAAGATATTAATGTATGAGAAGATAGAGCAGGATGCGGAAATATGCATAATACATGTAGAATATATCTATTTGATATAATTATGCAGCAATAAATACGGCACGCACACACACACAGGGTAGATATGTAATTCTGCCGTACTTTTATTTTTCTAAATTCAATCCAACACAAGAGGGGTAACTGACATCACATATAATGACAAAGATCAATGTGTCATAGTGCACAATAATCTTGTTTTTAATCGACTATAAGTATTATATATATATATATATATAAAATACTCTTAGTATTATGCATATCATATATCATACAATATGTGATGTGCAGATATTGTTATATTATTATATTGCTTCACTTAATAAAAACCCTTCAGCATCACATCTGATTAATGTCATGTCATAGATTCATATGAATGTGGGAAACCATTATTAAGAAAATAATAACACCCAATCAGGTAAACAAAATATTTGTTTGCAGTACTATTCGTTCATTGTTTTATATTTTTTAGAGAGTAGAAGAAGAGGAGGCGGAGTGAAGCACGGGAGATGGAAGTGACAAAAGAGGGAGTGTTAGGAATCAGGCGGAGGAAAGGAGAGAGGAAATGGTCCATGGTCTGGTGAAAATATTTCATCCAGAGGAAAGAGTAATGTTGCATTTGGAGAAGAAGTGAGTGGAGGAAAAGGGAGCACTGAGGCGAAGTATATTTGTCCTCGTACATCGCTCCGATGCAAGTAAATAATTGCTTTTCATGCAAACGAACATAACGCAACATGCAAAATATTTTTTTATAAAGAGGCAAATACATGGAGGGAGAGTTCACCGTGAGCAGGAACATTCCAATGAGAGGGGGCGGAGCCAATCGCTGGTCTGATGCCAACGCGCTAAGTGACATTTACCGAGCAGGTGGGGTTCGGCATTATCACAAAGAGGAAAGGGAGGGAAGTGGGAACCGAGTGTTGAGTCAAAAGCAACCATTGCTAAGGAAAAGTCTATTCCACGTGCACGTATACTCACATATATGCAGTCAATGTGGCATGAAGGAAACCTCAGAGAGCGAACCAGATGGCTCAGGCTTCCTGGAAACTCTCCAACAGGAACATTCCTGCCTGTTTATGACCTGTCGCACGCACACGCGGCGCGCACAATCGCTACCAAATATTAAAATTCGTCCCACTTTCGTAAAATCAGGACGGATCAAAAGGGAGACAACAGCCCCCGTAATGAGTCTGACTGCATGCAGAACTTCATCTGGTTCCCGGTCGCACAGCGGAACCACATTTGGATGTGATGATGACGCAAGGCGATCTGCATGAAGGCCTTTAAAACGCACGCAGAAACAATAGTTTAAACGCGACGCATTGATTGTTATTCCGTGCGCGGTGCACGCCCAGGTGCTGCGGAGCGCTCTTGGCCCCGGCTTCCTTCCAGCCTCCCGGGTTTCTCTGCATGGCTCTGAATCGGGCCCCCTGGACCGTTTAGCAGACCCATACGAGATGTTGTGCTACCAGCCTGTGCCAATATCATTTTTCAACTTTTCTGGCATTGATACTGGTGCAAAAGCCATTTGATGGATTACTCCCATTACGTTGGGGTTAGTTTAGCAGATAGTGTGTGGATTAGATGGACAAGAGGGGTGTTGTAAAATATGTGGATGCGAGAATATCAGGGTTCGTACGGTCATGGAAAACCTGGAAAAGTCATGGAATTTCAAATTGGTCATTTCCAGGCCTGGAAAAGTCATGAAAAAAAATTAAATCATAAAAGTTTTGGAAAAGTCATGGAAATTTGTTATGATCATATGTTCATTTACGCCGAGTTTGAAATGATTAATATGTTTTTTAAAGAAAGATAAGCCGGTGTACGCTCTCAATACACAAAATGTTCTATATTTTTCATTTTTTTACCGAGATTTCAGTTTGGTCATGGAAATTTGGTTTAAAGTCCTGGAAAACCCATTGAAAAGTCATGGAAAAGTCATGGAAAAGTCATGGAAATCCATTGGTCAAAATGTGTAAGAACCCTGGAATATGCACATCCCTCTAGATGTAAACAAATACACATTATATTCTTATGGCTTCAGACAGAAGATGGCACTCAGAGGAGTAAAGCAGGGGGAATAAAACAAATGAAGGCACTGTGACATCGTAGGAGCGCACAAGCGTGGATGTGAACTCCAAACGTTGTCGTTTACAGACGGAGGTCAGAGGTCGCGTCGACGATCCGGACCTGTTTACACCTTCGGAAACAAAACGTGGCGAGCGCGGCTCGTAAAAACTCATTTCCCACGACTGCAGCGCCGCGAGTGAAGAACACGGATTTATCTCCGCGCCTGTAAAAAGCTCCGCTCACAGAATGTCTTTTATGGAGTTGAGTCCGTTTGGTTTTGTCCTGCGAGCCTCTTTGGTGGCTACGTGCCGGTATGCGGGCTCGCCCACGCACGCCTCCTTTGTGTTTGACTTATCTCTCACCGAGTCATGATTCAGAAGACATTGTTAAAACCTTCGCTCGGATTAGTCTACATCTGAGCCTGTGTGTGTGTGTGTGTGTGTGTGTGTGTGTGTAAGGTATGAACGGTCCTGATCAAGTCAAGCTGCCGTGGTAGCCGATAGGTCCGTGACGGAGCCACAATGGCTTCCAGGCAGCTTAAACAGGGATTAAACTCTTTCTCCATCTCCCCAACCTGCTGCTCCCATGAGGAATCTCCCTCCGTCCCCCGATGATGATTTAGCCTCTGCTTCCCGATACCCTGTAATCCCCTCTGTGAAAAAAATCTCAAATGTCATCTAGTCGTCAATCCGGAGCGTTTTATTGAATTCCTTCACTGATGCTGGCGTCTGGGGGTTTCATTACGGCATCGCGCTGCTCAGAATAGCTCGTCACAGTCACTGGGAAACGGTTCAGCTTCACATCTGAAGTCCTGGATGCAGGTCATGCAGGTGGATGCCGGCGGGTGTGTGTGTGTGTGTGTGTGTGTGTGCGTGTGCGTGCGTACACAACGGCACCTTTGTGAAGTCATGGTGTTTACTGCAGTTAAAGCTGTGACTTCTCACGGCTTCCCCTGTTGTGGTTTTTAGTTTTGTTTGCTGTCATAGCACCCGGAACGATTCCTTAGCGTGATCTCAGAGGAGGAAGAATGGCTAATTTGTACGTTTTCTTTGAAGCGCTTGCTTTTGGATTGCACTTGTTTTACGTTAAGACGACAGGATTTAGAAATCCTGGTGCAGGTGTGAATTGAAAGGTGTAGAATTCATGTTGGAATGACATTTTTCAACCAACTTTCTCATGTTGAATGTTTCGTGGTCGTAATGTTGCCGATTCAAAATCACTGGAGCTCATTTATCCTCTTTTTTAAAGAAACCGATGGCATGACTAAATAAACAACCCATTAAGGAGAACAACTATCAGCGGTGTGTTTCATAGACGTACATAAAAGTAATCTGTAACAAAAGGTGGGAAAAGCATTGGATGCATTGACTCTGACGGTGTGTGTGTGTGTGTGTGTGTGTGTGTGTGTGTGTGTGTGTGTGTGTGTGTGTGTGTGTGTGTGTGTGTGCAGGCAGATGAAGGACCAGTCCAAGAAGGTGGCCAACCTGAAACACAAGGAGCAGCTGGAGAAGAGCAGGAACGCCCAGCTGATGGAGGACGCCCGGAAGAGAGAGGACAACCTGAACGAGAGCTCCATGCAGATACAGGTACGGAGGAAGAGGAGGAGGAGGAAGAGGAGGAGGAGGAGGGAGCTGGGAGTGATTTGGGGAAAAAAGCGAGAAAAAAGTTCCCCTCCTTCTCTCCGTCCTACCTTGAATATGTTCCGCTATCACAACAATGCTTCATCACAAGGTGACAATTGTGACAGCGAGCAGCCTGAGGCAATGTCAAACACACACGCTCTCTCTCTCACACACACACACGCACACACACACACTCACACACTCACACACACACTCGCTCAGGGAGAGCGTGGAGGGGGTAACCGAAGAGGATGATTGACAGGCAGAGCAGATGGAAGATGGTGGAGGAAAAGAGGAAACGAAAAAAGTGGTCGGAGAGGGGAAGAGGAGGGTGGAGGTGAGGTGGAGGTGATGAGAGGGGGAATAAGGGACTCACATTAAACTACGGAGCGCATGCTGAGGGTTTCTAATGCTCCCCGTGGTGGGAGAGCACCTCCTCATCGCCTGTTGTTGGCGTCAAGCGACCACGAGACGATCGTGACTCGTGACATTTCTTCACCGGATTCTATTCCACCTTTTTCCCTTCAACTCCTTTCCTTGTTTCCTGTCTCCCCTCGTCGTCTTACCTCCTCCCTCTCCTCTTCCAGTAATCGTTAACCCCGGTGGCTTCTCTGATTGGAGGCAGATGAACACACTCTTTCTGCGCGTGGGTGTCTGTTTGTGCCAAGCGGCGGCCTCAAGCTCCCACCGATCTGTGGTTGAAGGAGTTTGGAAGTTGTTGTGTGTGTGTGTGTGTGTGTGTGTGTGTGTGTGTGTGTGTGTGTGTGTGTGTGTGTGTTTAGATGTGTGTGTGCATGTGGTTCGGAGATGACCTGATAGCTATGAGTCAGTCAGACTTAAGAGGCTGCAGCGGTTTCAACCATAACTAGTGTGTGTGTGTATGTGTCTGTTTGTGTGCGTGTGTGTGTGTGTGTGTGTATGTGTGTGTCAATTGTAACTTGAATTCAATACAAGAAGAGGACCTAATCTAATTAGGGTCCGTCTCAGTTTGCATAGCTAGACACCAAGTCATGCTGGACGAGGAGCAGGATTCAGATGTCCTGGAGGTTTGTTCCTCGCCACAGAGAACGCCTCATCCCGTCATCCCCTCTCCGTCTCCATCCGGTATTCATTCAACTCTCACTTGAGTAGGAAGTCTGACAAAAGGGGGGAAAACAGCTCTTTATGGGGAATTGGTGGGAACTTCATGTCGTCATTTTACTTCGAAACAGCGTCGTGTGTGATGGAGAATTCCTGCGAGTCCTCTGAGGCAGATGGAGATCTGACTCTAATTTGTGAGTCTTCTGCAGCTTATTCCAGTTCACTGAGAGCAACACACGGTAATGAGCAGCGTCCACGGTGTTAACCTCTTGGACCGGTTAAGCAGGAAAGCTGCTGTTATGGAAATCTGATCTGTCAGATATGAAGGATGTCAGATCAAAGGTTTGAGCAAGTGAATTGGTTTTCTGGCCGGCGTGCTCTCAAATTAAAAGCTTCCATAAAAAGGTAGGATTCGACCCCAAGCCATGAGATATTGTTTATTTAAAGTATCGAGGGCTACAATTAACTATGAGGCCTGCTCTATGAAAATAGTGAAAAACGCTTATCATAATAAGAAAATCCCAAAATAATGACTTTAAAGCCATAAAGCAACCAGATCCGCACATTTGAGAAGCTGGAACCATCCGATCTCTGGCGTCTCCAGCCGTGTCAGCAGCTCTAGAGATGGAGCGTGGACCACTTCAGTCCAGAATAGTCCGCTATTAGAAGGACCGCCATCAAACTTTGTGCTGACATTTTGGACTTTTGGATGCATTGCCATAACATTTTAACAATTTTGTCCTCCAGGACTGTAATAACAATCATTTATCACCTTACGATAACATCAGGTTCAATTTCTCCAACTCTTTGGGTTATTCAGGGTTCTTACGGTCTTGGAAAATGGTAATTTCCAGGCTTGGAAAAGTCATGGAAAAAACTTAAATCACAGAAGTTTGGGAAAAGTCATGGAAATTTGTTCTATACACTTGTTCATTTACGCAGAGTTTGAAATAATGAATGTTTTAGAAAGAAAGACTCAAAATATAAGCCGGCGTACGCTCTCATACTGGCGGCGCACTTTTCGTTTTTTCCCGCATTGCAAGTGAACGCACCATAACTGGAAAGTTCGATGGCCATAGCTCGGGAAGCAAATGTTTATTCTTTAAATAAAATATTGTCTCTAATACATTTGTTTCATTAAATATATACTGTATGCTTTGGAATTCACATTGTTTAAATCTAAATGTTCTCACTTTTTTATGTATAAACCGAGATTTCAGTTTGTTCATGGACATTTGGTTTAAAGTCCTGGAAAAGTCATGGAAAAGTCCTGGAAATCCATCGGTCAACATGTGTAAGAACCCTGTTATTACCAAATACCTGCAGAGTAATTAAATGACTATCATTACATGTTTACCTTGGTGAGAGTTGCTATCCAGGCTCTGAGTAAACACTGCATTCATCACCTGATGGTCTCTCCTTTGTCTCTGAAGGACTCCCTGCGTCAGAAGGAGGAGCGCATCGAGGAGCTGGAGGAGGCGCTGAGGGAAAGCGTTCAGATCACGGCGGAGAGGGAGGTGGTGCTCGCCCAGGAGGAGCAGGCGCTCACGCACTCCGAGAAACAGGTACCGGCTCTCACACACACACACACACACACACACACACACACACGCGTGTGTTCTCACACACACACACGTGCCGCTTGCATGTCTGAGGAGAGTCTTCACCCCCAGCCAGTCCATGTGTGACCCCGCCCCTCCAACCCAACCCCTGTTGCTCACTGGTTTGGTTCACACACATACTCACTTTTCTGTCTTTCTGGGACATTTCACGATGCATTATAAAACACACACACACACACACACACACACACACAGACAGACATCTTTGGGCAACGTAGGAACTCTTTCTGACATAGCTAAACATTGCTATGCCAACAGAGGCAACGCATTTTCCCCGTGCCAACTGAGCTCATTCAGGTGTGGCTGCATGTGTGTGTGTGTGTGTGTGTGTTTGCCCAGTCACTCCTCATTTGGGGGAGAGGTAAATACATCTCTATTTACAGCCTGTATTTTGTCTGCTTCAGCCAGAGCTCACAAACAGCTTTTTTCTTAAATGGAGCGCAAATTCCCGACCAGTCCAATTTGTAATCTGTTTTATCTTCTATAGAGACGGAAGGAAAGCCCCTCGTGGTGTTAAGGGAGGCTCAGAAGGGAGGGGCTTAATGGACTCAACCTCAGACCTGTGTGGGAGTGCGTGTGTGTGTGTGTGTGTGTGTGTGTGTGTTGCTCCCCTGGGTACCAGTGACTTAACGAGGCCATAGAGATGGGAATTGTTCCTCGGAGCCTGGATGGGTTTTGACAAGCGGGGGGAAGAGAAAAAAAAGGCGTCGGCTGTGAGGATGAAAGCCGCCCTGAGAAAACACGGCCCGCTGTAGCCGTTGGCAAACCGGCAGGACTCCATTGTTATTACTGCCTCCAAACGCCGGCCTTTACTTAGCGGGCTACTTCTGGACGGACGCGTAAAGAGAGGCGCGCACACACACGTGTCACCGCTCACACCCTGAGCTCGCGGCGGGATGAGTTCCAGGAAGACCGACCTGGAGCAAAGAGAAGCAGATGGATGGAAGGAAGTGACGGACGGGCGGAGGCAGAGAGTTCATTATTATCTCTTCGCAAAGAGGCGACGCGGCTCGAACTCACGGGACTCGATTTCAAATTCCAGTCGAGATCCCGAGATTTTCAAAGGTGCCGCGGGAAATCACGTTCAGGATGATGCAAACGACAGCGCGGATTTCACTTTTGAGGAAATGATGCAACCGAAAAGAAATAGCATTGTAGAGGTGGAGACGTTTGACCCTGAATGTTACGCAGCTGCAATGAACACGCAGATACAGAATAGGTGTATCATGTACACTACCGTTCACAAGTTTGGGGTCACCCAACAAGACAATTTCGTGTTTTCCATGAAAACTCACTTTTATTTCTCCAATGAATTGCAAAATGAATAGAAAATATAGTAGATACATTGACAAGGTTAGAAATAATGATTTTTATTTTAAATATGAATTGTGTTCTTCAGACTTCAAGCTCAAAGGGAAGGCCAGTTGAAAAGCTTCTCTGACCAGCATAACTGTTTTCAGCTGTGCTAACATAACAAAAGGGTTTTCTAAAATTCTACCCCTCCGCTAGTCTTCTAAGGCAATAACACAATGTGCCGTTAGAACACTGGAGATGGGCCTCTATACAACCGTGTATATATTTAATTCTTTTTAGGTGTTTCAACCTAGAATAGTCATGTACCACGTTAATAATGTATAGAGTGCATTTCTTAATAATTTAATGTTATCTTCATTAAAAAAACATGCTTTTCTTTGAAAAATAAAGACATTTCTAAGTGACCCCAAACCTTTGAACGGTAGTGTACATATGTTTATGGTGTCATTAGGCAGGTCATCCAGAGTTACTTACACAAAGAAATACATTTATCAATGAGGACAAATACACATTAGACAACGCCTGGGGGAAGAATATGAATGTTGGAAGCACCTTGCTGTCGTGTTGAGCTTAGTTCAGTTTGCTGTTGAGTTGTGTTGACACATCCATCCCAGCTGTCACAGTCGCTCTGTCATAACGTCACGCTCCCCTCCTCCTTCCTCCTGATGAACAAAGCCGCCAGAGGGCTCGTTACTCCTTACTTCTGCATAAACATGTCTTTTTTGTGGCATTTGCTGAAATGACTGTCATTTCTCGGGAGGACGGATGAGTCTCGTGATGATATGATATCAGGGTCCGTACGGTCATGGAATTTTAAAATGGTCATTTCCAGGCCTGGAAAAGTCATGGAAAATATTTAAATAATAAAAGTTTTGGAAAAATCATGGAAATTTGTTATAATCACATGTTCATTTACGCCGAGTTTGAAATAATAATTATATTTTTTAAAGAAAGACGCTCAAAATATAAGCCAGCGACATCTCTCAATACGCAACATTTGCTACAGTTTTCATGTTTATACCGAGATTTCAGTTTGGTTACGGAAATTTGGTTTAAAGTCCTGGAAAAGTCCTGGAAAAGTCCTGGAAATGCATCCAAGAACCCTGTGATATATTCCTTTATTCGTCCCACAGTGGGGAAATTTCAAAAAGCACATCAGAGCATCAATACAAATATTTATAAAACACAAAAGCTAATACTAATACTAAATATACAGGGGGAAAACAAAACAAAGTGCTGAGTAAAGTGCTGCACAGTGATCTTCCTGAGGACCCAGGAACCATTTCAGGAACTCGGGAACCTCACTCGAGTTCCTCGGCCATGGTGTCCAACAACGACTACAAACAAAGAACAATGAACCCGTCTCCGATCACCAAGCGCTGAGTTTTACACGGTGAACAAGCAGCGCTGGCCTCTGGTGTCAAAGGGAAGAGCTTCGGCTTCCAGACGCCTCCTGATTGCGCTGCTTGTTACATCGTCGTTACGTCGCCTGTTAAAAGAAACAGACAAGCGTGAAACACTCAGCAGATTGGATTAGAGAGGAGCGCTCTCCTCCTCCACCTCTGCAGGTCTCCTTTGCATCATTTCATGAATACAGCCAGGAACTACAAACAACAACATGATGAGTCCGTGTTGTTTGTTTTCCGCATCGGAAATGCTGCCGCCATCATTTTTGAATCCATTATCGGACTAATTTGCCTAATCCTCACGGTTCTTCAGACCCAGCGGGAAGGTAAACAGTAATGCGCCAAAGGGACTTTCCGGTTCCTGAGTTCGGTTCCTGTGGTTCCGTAGTTCCTGGAGCCGCTTGTTCCAAAAAAGCTGATCCAGTAGGAAACTATTGGTAAATTATAAATCTACAAACCCTAACCCTTTTTTTTGCACGATCGGAACAAGTAAAAGAAAGATGGAGAAATCCCATCCGATATGCCCGTCCTCCTTACTGAGGCTTGATTTGCTTACAGTGATCGTGCCAAGGTTTTCCAAATTTGATTTGGCAGTAAATTTGGTATTTATATTGGAAAACTTCAGAAGAATAAAGTGGCATCTTTAATTCGACACAACACAGAGGCGCGTAGTGTGTCCTGGTGTTAAAACGCTTCAGTGCGGGAGGAAGCGGTGGAAACGCCAGCGGGTGGCGGACGGCTGGCGACGGCAGCCAAACACTCCTCACCCAACGTCAACAACACTAACTCAG
>CM070089.1:11362471-11397471 GCA_036178185.1 Liparis tanakae | reverse complement strand
CTTTTTCCGGAAGTTTTGTCACTCGGGGTCAAAAACGTCATTTCCGGTCAAGTATTTTCACAATAAAATTCCCGTCTATTATTTCCAGTATTAAAGTCACCTTCACAATAAAAGTCCCTTGTTATTGTAAGTCACGTCACGGATTTCAACCGGCTTCGTCGATCCAAAATCCTAACATACAGTCACTCTCATGAACATACATTAATTCTTGCCATTTACATTTGCATAGAGTAAACGTTACCCCTATGCTTCATAACACATTAATAACAATATCAATATTCTCCCTAATATTTTCTATTATAATATCTTTCTATATGTATTAATTTAAAACATAAGACCTCTGCAGATGTTATCAAAATAAACTATTACCACCTAACACAGCGAATGCTCCGACACACAAAACGGCGAGACGCTGATTTCTATTTATTTCTGCAAGGTTGTCGTGGAGACCGTAACGTTAATGATGCTTTAAGAGGCCTTTCGCCACAGAAGAAAACACAATGAGCACACCCCGCTGTGGGGAAGGAAGGCCGGCGGCGCACTTGACAATCGCGTCGGCCGTGCAAATGTTTCCGGGCTTCCAGCAACGGGGAACCAAGTGAGTCCCATTACTCGTGTTTGCTTCGGCGGAGACGTACAATATTTTGGTTGGAGTCTCGGTGTGAGGGGGGAGGCGGCCTCAGGCTGTGACAAATCAGGTACTGGCGAGTGATTCATCGAAAATGCCAACATCTACTAAGATTTCCTGGAACAGGATGTTCTTTTTGCCCAAAAGAAGCATTTAGCATCCAGGATGAGGACACTTTAAGCCTGTTTACACACAACCCGCCCCGCTCTGCACCGCATGTACAATTAAAGTATAAAGAGAGTCTGTGGAGACACCGGGTTGCTGCGCTGTCTTCAGCCTCCTGCAGCGACAGCCTTGGCTGATACCTCAAGGTGAACACCATAAATTCAATTTATTTCTCCTTGGCTGCCGGGTTTTATCTCCCACACCAGCCTTCGTCCAACCCTCAAACCCCTTCCGCCATCCCTCCCTTCATCCCTCCTTTTACCTTTTTTTTCATCCTTTATTCCTTGCATCTCTTCTGCCTCTTACCACCCATCGCTCCATTCTGAGCCTTCATCTGTCTGGAAACGTCATTATCCTCTGATTTCTGTCGGTCTGGCCGGCCGTATTTCTCCCTGTCGTCACTGCATACTGAAACTAATCAATAATGTGTGTGTGTGGGTGTGTGTGTGTGTGTGTGTGTGTGTGTTGCGTCCCTCTGTGTAAATGCAGTCGAAGATTTTGTTTTCAAAGGAACAACAGCTCTGCAGACGGAAAGCTAACAGTAACAGTATGATGTCACGAGTAAAAGATGCACACAACACACAAACACACACACACACACACACACACATGGCAGCTATCCCATCCCTAACATAAAAAGTGCACGCTGCCTTCATAAATGAGACACACACACACACACAGTCACGTACAAAACCAGATGAGACGGCATGACTGCTGAGAAGCTTTCACTCCAAGAGGAACATTTGGAGACGCACACACACACACACACACACACACACACACACACACACATAAAAATACATCCTCCCACACAAATGCATGCACACATGCTTATGGCAGCGCACCAGAGACAAGCACTTGATCCCCCCAAAAAAGAGATTAATCCACAGTGTGCCAAAACAAGTCTGTGTGTGTGTGTGTGTGTTTGTTGTGCGTTGTGTGTGTGTATGACAGACAGATTGAGGGCTTAGTTTGACAAAAAGGGGCATGCTGCTTTGACACAAAGTCTTTACAAGCTCAAATGAGGGCGCCTCGCTCTCCGTCGCCCTCTTTTCCCGCCTTTCTTGCCCTCTTCTCTCCAACTCCGGCTGTCTTCGTCTTCACTTTTTGATTATTCCTTCTCCCTTGTGTGAGCGATTGAATCTGGGAAAATAGAAGCAATAAAAGATGTGCCTCAGTTTGAAGTTGTATTCAAACAACAGGGTTTTTCTAAAAGTCTCCGAAGCCTCGTAAACCAGTGATCTCCAGCTGAATATACAGCGCCGGGAAAAAGGGAACGTCTCCTTTTTAATGGCGCTGACTCGGCTTGTAATTTCTATTCTCATTGCCATATTTTATGTGTAATCCGTTCATGTATTGCAGAACTCTCACACTAATTAAGAACACCGGATGAGAAAAAAAGGAGCCAAGAGCGAGAGCAAAGTGTCCCGAAAAGACGGGAGCGAACCAAACTCACGAGAATAAAAGAGAGAGAGAGAGAGAGAGAACAGATAGAATAGAATAGAATAGAATTATACTTTATTAATCCCCAAGGGGAAATTTGTTGACATAGTAGCACCGATAAACTAAACACAATAAAATATAAATATAAGAAAGAAAGTGACTGTGCATAAAGTATAGTATGCAAAGTGAAATATAAAATCCAAAATAAAATAAAATATATATGTACATATACAACATATATGTAAATACAGCAATGTAAAATTAAATAAAATATATTAAAAAAAAATATATATATATAGACAGTGTGCAAAATGTAAAGTGTGTGTATGTGTGTAGTGTAAATGAAATGAAATTAAATTAAACGAGTGCAGTGCAGATCAACAGTGTAAGTATGAAGGAAAACAGGATGAGGCAGAACTCAAACTCGCCTGTTGTCCTCCGCTGATTACAGGTTGCGAGTGCCAGGCTGTCAAACAGATCATCGGACGGCAATGAGCAAGGCAGGGGGAGCGATGACGAGGGAAAACGTATCAAAACGAAGAAAACCAAACATTTTCAAAGCCTGTAATTATACGTTTATGCGAGCGCCAAACAATTACATTTATATTCCCGATATAATAAAACCGTAGGATGCGGATTAGGAGCGAAGGAGAACGGGACGGACCAGTGACGGATCGGCTTAACATACTGTGAAGAGAAGCCGGAGAGAGAAACAGACAGATTTATAACCTGACGGCTCTGACATCGACCACATATTCACAGATGAATTACTGCGCCGCGACAATGTACACAGTGTGTTTCCATTTGAAAACTCCATCCTCCTTAATGGGAAAGTTGGCTCCTGGCGAGGCGCTGGAGGCGGAGGATACACGCAGTGCGCAAAGAAAGTGAGCATGAAAAATGGATTTTGTTTCATCAAAGTTCTGATAATTAAGTCAAAGTGAAACAGCTGGCTGAGGTATCAATAAAAGCAAAATGCAACAAATGGAAACAGACATAGTGAATGAAAAGCATGTGACTTTGAGGTCCACTGAGGCGCCCGCTCCACTGGGGAGATAAACACATGAGGTGTGTTTGGACCAATCAGAAGACTGTTACCGGCCTCAAATTAATGCATGAAACACATCAGATAAAAACACTCATTTACATTTTTTTAATTATGTTAGAATTTGCACTACATTTGGATGAAAACCAGAATTAGAAGTTCAAATAGAGACAGCATGGCACACTTCTGGACAGCCTATAAGGTTGGAAGTCACTTTTTAAGTAACTTTTTCTCTATTAAGTCACTTTTTCTCTATTTAGTCACTTTTTCTCTATTTAGTCACTTTTTCTCTATTAAGTAACTTTCTCTATTAAATAACTTTTTCTCTATTTAGTCGCTTTTTCTCTATTAAGTAACTTTCTCTATTAAATAACTTTTTCTCTATTTAGTCGCTTTTTCTCTATTAAGTCACTTTTTCTCTATCAAGTCACTTTTTCTCTTTTTTGTCACTTTTTCTCTATTTAGTCACTTTTTCTCTATTAAGTCCCGTTTTCTCTATTTAGTCACTTTTTCCCTATTAAGTCACTTTTTAAGTAACTTCTTCTCTATTAAGTCACTTTTTAAGTATTTTGTTCTCTATTAAGTCACTTTTTAAGTCATTTTTTCTCTATTAAGTCACTATTTCCCTATTCCCTTCAAATATTTCTGAGCACTTTGACCAACAGGCAGTTAGAATGAGTAGAAATGTAACACAGGCAGCATCTAGCGATTGGCAGTCGAATACAGCAAAACAATTATGTCTTTCATAGACATCGTCGGGGGGGCTGCAGGTGTCCGTATGAGGCTGAGCCGGCAGATTGCGAGCAGATGTCTTGGTCTCTAACGCGGCGTAGAAATGGATTTACTGTAAAGAACCACATTGAGCAAGTGTGTCTGTGTGTGTGTGTGTGTGTGTGTGTGGTCCAAGAACAAGCTCCTGCAGACCATGGATAATGCATTTTTACACCTTTCTTATTAGTCACAGTGTGTGTTTTTAAACGTGTGTGAGAGAGACGGAGAGAGAGAGAAGCGAGGGAGCGAGAGCTTTCTTTAGGAGAAAAAAAGGGAGGGAGAAGTAGAAGAAATGTGTCGAGAACAGATCCTCATTCTGTCATGCAGCGGTCCCACCTGTCCTCCTCTCTCTCTCTCTCCCTCTCACTCCCTTTGTCTCTCTGCCTCCCCTCGCCGAGACTTCCTCCCTCCCTCCATTCCTCTCCCTCTCTCCCCCTTCACGTCTCTTTGATTTGTTTTCCCTCCAAATCCTCCAGTTATTTTATTCCCTTCCTTGTCAATGCTGGGTTTTTTTCTGTATGTGTGTGTGTGTGTGTGTGTGTGTGTGTCAGTGTGTAAGCCTTCTCGCTTTCTTTCTTTAAGCCTCTCTGATGTACAACAGCTCCTTGAGGGGAGCTTTTCTCTCCCTCTCAAACACACACACACACACACACTTATCCTATATGCACCAGCTTTAACCTATTTTCCTAACACTCTCTTTCTCTCTCTTTCACTTGTTCTGATTCTCTCTGATGGCCTCTCGTCCCCTCTTCTCCCTCCATACTAAATCATGTATATCAAGTGTCTGACCCACTTCCACTATAGTTTAACACACACACACACACTCATCCGCACACACACAGCTTTTCAAAAAGACCTCGCCAACAATCCTTCTGTTCTCAGTGTGTTATTGTACATTATACAGTCGGCTATTTTAATATAAGTAGTGTCTGTCTAATATAAGACAGCGTTGCTATCAAATCGGGACCTGGCTGCTGCAGCTTTTACACGAGTTCGGATGAATAAAAAAAAATAACAGATCATTTATAAAACACACAACATGAATCAGACGTTAAAAACTGTTATAAAAAGGCCGCTTGTGATTCGAGCCAGGACGGATAACAACGTGTGGCGGAGGCGTGAGGCGTTCAGGCGTCCAGGCCGCAGGAAACTTCTCCCTCTCTCTCAGATAAACACATTTACAAGATCAGAAAACACATTCGCTTTTTTTTTTGGCTTTGAATAAAAAGCCTTGAGGGCATTCTTGACTGTAATTCCTGATAATCATTTTAGTGTTATTCTGCATTTTCAACCTAATATTCTGTCTTTGAAGTGCTGGGCTTAATGTAGCCCCTCGGGAGCAATTTCAAAGTGATGAACGCGCATAACAACTGCGGTAGGTGTCGATCATTTTCTCTAATAACTTCTGTTATAATCCAGTGAAGTGAAACTTTGTGTTGGCGCTTTTGCCGGAGAGAGAGAGAGAGAGAGAGAGAGCTGCAGTAAATGGTTTACTATAAACCAAGGCTTTATTGGCTGTCTCTGCTTTGATACTGCACACATGGCAGGCAGCACTAACAAATGGTTCTGATGTATGCATTCATTGCCCTGTGTTTTCTCTTGTTGGGCCGTAAACCTGTGCGTGTGTTTGTATAAATGTACTGTATTTAGTGTGTGTGTGTGTGTGTGTGTGTGTGTGTGTGTGTATTTTAAAGGGTGCAGGGTAAAACTTGAAAGAGAGGCCTCCAGCTTCACTTTTTCCTCGCTCTGATTCTTACTTTACTCTTTTCTTTCTCCTCAATATTTGTAGCTGTGAGGCAAAGCAGCAGTTCACACCTCAAATGTGTGTGTGTGTGTGTGTGTGTGTGTGTGTGTCTGTGTCTGTGTCTGTGATAGCTCGTAGCAGATGAGAATTGGGGCCCCCAGTGCTCGCTGGCTGTCTGCCCCAGGACAGAAGCTGTCAGCTGGGAGAGAAATACTACTCTGCAGGGCCCCACTCTGGAGACTCAGAAACTAAACTAGTGTGTGTGTGTGTGTGTGTGTGTGTGTGTGTGTGTGTGTGTGTGTGTGTGTGTGTGTGTGTGTGTGTGTGTGTGTGTGTGTGTGTGTGTGTGTGTGGATGTGTGTGTGTGTGTGTGTGTGTGTGTGTGTGTGTGTGTGTGTGTGTGTGTGTGTGAAGCAGAGAGGGGGAAAAAATGAGAGAAATAAAGAGAGAGCGAGAGAGAGAAGGACTTACACAGAAGGCAAATACAGAAGGAGGAATTAAAAATGGATTAATTGTACATCCCCACGTACAAGTAGATTATGCACAGTCATGAACATTAGTCACAGAGTGTGTGCGTGTTAGTGTGTGTGTGTGTGTGTGTACCTCCAGGCAGCTTCAGCTACCACTGAGAGCAGCTGTGTCCTCCTCTATCTCTCCCCTCCTCTTCTCTCTTTAACAACCACACTTTTTCTTACAATTCAGTTATTCAAAAATATTCCAGACGCTCGTCTCTCTCGTTTTCCTTCAGAACAGCGAGCACGTGGACGGGATTCAGGCGGGCATGTTCTACCGGCAACAAATCGTGAACATCTACACTGAATCATCTGTTTCAATGTTCAACTTTTTGGACACATTATGTTAAAGTCCATATACATCACACTTAGACTAAATATTGTACATTTCATGGCTCATCCTCACACGACTTCGATGTTTAACTTAAAGGCTCATCAGGTGTTTTTAACGTATCCAGATGGCCACGCCCCCTAAAGCCACATCTGCTGGGAGCCCCGTGACCATCGCTCTCCAACAGAATTTCTCGCCCTGACTGTTTAAACAAAGTAAAAATAAACAAGGCATTAAATCAAAACATAGAGGTACACTGTATCGAGGCTGTATTTCAGGGCTTTAACGACACTTGTCAGGAAGGTCACATCTTCCGTGGGTTCATTGTTCGTCCAATCAGGCGCCTCAGACCTCCGCTGTCCAGATGTGATGGCATGGAGGGCGGATCCTGCTGCATTATTCCATCATTATTCTTAATTTCTGCCCTGGGTTGAAATATGCTGACGTTGTATTTGTTGAATTCTTTACAGGGTTCGTACGGTCATGGAAAACCTGGAAATGTCATGGAATTTTAAAATGGTCATTTCCAGGCCTGGAAAAGTCATGGAAAAAACTCAAATCATAAAAGTTTTGGAAAAGTCATGTTCATTTACGCCAAGTTTGAAATAATTAATATGTTTTAGAAAGAAAGACTCAAAATATGGCGGCGCAATTTTCTTGTTTTGCCGCGTTGCAAGTGAACGCACCTTAACTGGAAAGTTCGATGGCCATAGCTCGGGAAGCAAATGTTTATTCTTTAAATGAAATATTGTCTCTTATTCATTTGTTTCATTAAATGTATACTGTATGCTTTGGAATACACATTGTTTAAATACTAAATGTTCTCACTGTTTCATGTATAAACCGAGATTTTAGTTTGGTCATGGACATTTGGTTTAAAGTCATGGAAAAGTCCTGGAAAAGTCCTGGAAATCCACTGGTCAACATGTGTAAGAACCCTGTCTTTCAGTTTCCTCCAAAGCACACAGCCCTCATGATTACAGTAAATATGATTATCACGTGTTTCTAATCCCCCCCGTCGCCGGGCCAAGTGGATCTGCCGATTTCAAAACGTATTCAGCTCGTCTAAGTTTGGGAAACATTCCTCAGAGTCTGAACAAGTCTCGCATGTGGTTCTCCGTATAGCCGGGCTCGGAGAGGGGAAACCTCCCGACGCCGAGATGAGGTTGAGCTTGACACGCACCACGTCCTGCGGGGGTTAAAGAGTAAACTCTGGCGTCCCACAAGCTGCCTCCTGTGTAACCGGAGCAGACAGTGACACTGAAGACAATGCAGAGCGGCTTTGTTCAGTCAGGACCGGCAGCAGGGAGGGGATTACGTCTGAAATAGCTCTGTGTTTGTCTTTGACGGAGACTGGCTAATGTCACACAGGACTGGATCTACTTTACACACACACACACACTAGGACACACACACTTTACTCTGACAAACACACACACACACACAGTATTAAGCCCAGAAAACACAGACAACTTGTGAACATTCACACACACACAAAAATGTATATATATGCACATCCCATTGAGCACACACACCTACAGAAAGACATGCTGTCATGAACACACACATACAACTGTCACTTTTACACACACACACACACACTGTAGATTGCAGTAGAGGGCAACGGCATAAAAGAGATAACACAGCACACACAGGAAGCAGCTTGTGTGTGTGTGTGTGTGTGTGTGTGTGTGTGTGTGTGTGTGTGTGTGTGTGTGTGTGTGTGTGTGTGTGTGTGTGTGAGTGATGTAAGACCGTGCATTAGTGTTTCTGATAGAGTGAGGTGCCTTAAGTGGTTTTAGGAAGGAAAGAGCCCACCATGTGTGTGTGTTTGTGTGTGTGTGTGTGTGTGTGTGTGTGTGTGTGTGTCTGTGTTTGTGTGCTGGGGTTGGGGTCAGGTGCCTGGGTGTATCTGCTTACCGTCTGCCTCGTCGCCACGGCGATGACATCATGGCACACGACCGCCGAATGACGGAAAGAATGCCTCCTGTCCTCTTTGCAGACGGAGAGATAGAGCGAGTGACGAGGGGAGAGGTGAAGAGAGAGAGAGGAGAAGTGCAGGGTGGGCGAGGGACACTGATAGAGAACGGGTGAGCGAGAGAGCCCGAAAGGAAGTGGGAAGATAACATAATGTAAATGGAAACTTGTTAAATTGAACAACCTGTGAAATGTTCATATACATATAACAGGGTTTGTACGGTCATGGAAAACCTGGAAAAGTCATGGAATTTTAAAATGGTCATTTCCAGGCCTGGAAAAGTCATGGAAAAACTCAGATCATAAAAGTTTTGGAAAAGTCATGGAAATGTTGTCATTTACGCCGAGTTTGAAATAATTAATAGTTTTTTTTTAAGAAAAACGCAAAAGAATGCATAACATTTTCTAAATTGTTCATGTTTATACCAATATTTCAGTTTGGTCATGGAAATTTGGTTTAAAGTCATTAAAAAGTCATGGAAATCCATCAGTCGAAATGTGTAAGAACCCTGATATACATATACTTGGCACACAATATAATCTCTGGAAGCAGATTATTAAATATTTTGCAGAAAAAGACAAGTTTGCTGCGTGAGAAGTAGACGTATCAACCAATCACGTTCAAGCATGCTCCGATCGAACGCAGGGGAACAATTCACGTGCAGAGAACAAGAGGAAGAACGCGTCGAATGAAACGCGATCTGGACGCCGACCGGCGAGGATCTGACTTTTTATTGGTTTGAAACGACTTGATCACCTGGCTGCAGCCCAGCCGTGCATGTTGTCTCTTCACCATAAGTCTAGTCCTGCGTCTCAAGTTGCCGATGGGACTGTAAATAACAAACATACATAAAAGAAGGTCTTGGCCAGGATATCAACAGTGGATTCCCAGAAAGCCCCCCGAGGCTTACCCCTGTCAGGCCGATCGCCAACTGCTTTACAACCTTAACCCAGCGCCTGAGTCGTCTCACAGTTTATTCGCC
Source organism: Liparis tanakae (assembly GCA_036178185.1). Classification (NCBI taxonomy): domain Eukaryota; kingdom Metazoa; phylum Chordata; class Actinopteri; order Perciformes; family Liparidae; genus Liparis; species Liparis tanakae. Next base: position 11,387,872 of record CM070089.1, on the reverse strand, counting down.
ATAACACAATCGTTCCTTCGTGCATACCGCAGTTGTCATCCACAGAAAACGTTGACATTATTGCAAGGTTCGTACGGTCATGGAAAACCTGGAAAAGTCATGGCATTTTAAAATGGTCAATTCCAGGCCTGGAAAAGTCATGGAAAAAACTTAAATCACAAAAGTTTTGGAAAAGTCATGGAAATGTGTTCTATTCACACGTTCATTTACGCCGAGTTTGAAATAACGAATATGTTTTAGAAAGATAGACACAAAATATAAGACGGCATGCGCTCTCATACTAGCGCAGATTTTTTTTTTCGCACCTTAACTGGAAAGTTCGATGGCCATAGCTCGGGAAGCAAATGTTTATTCTTTAAATAAAATATTGTCTCTTATTCATTTGTTTCATTAAATGTATACTGTATGCTTTGGAATTCACATTGTTTAAAGACTAACTTTTCTCACTTTTTCATGTATAAACCGAGATTTTAGTTTGGTCATGGAAATTTGGTTTAAAGTCATGGAAATCCATCGGTCAACATGTGTAAGAACCCTGTTATTGGCACTGAGCTTAATCTGGGCTTATGTCGAATCGTCCCGTATCAAAGTTCTTCCCCTCTTGAGCCAGGTTCAGATGTATTTAAGTCTTTTCTGATGGAGCACGCTCAAATTAAAGTAATCTCTAGGATGTGTTTTGCAAAAATGCCGTAACATCTAAAAACAAAAAGCGTTGCCAGAATACGGAACTATAAAGATCTTAGGGATACGTCTTTAATAAGCGTTTCCTTACTGCTGGTAGACCTTCCTTTATCCTTCTGCGCCCACCACATCGCTGCACAGAGGAAGGACTTGAAAGAAAAGTTACAGATCTAAGGCTTCGTATCCACTGGGAACCTTTCACACGGCGCTGGCTGCTTTGTGTGTGTGTGTGTTTTCAATGGTAAGGACACATTGCCAGCAGAGCTGAGAGCATACTATGTTTTTAAGAGCACTCTGACAGGAGAATTATCTCAAGATTTAGCAAAAAAAAAGAGCTGCACTTGAAACAGATTTTAATGATCACATAGTAACAGCGGTAGCCACAACCAGCACTTGTCGTAAGCATGTGTTTAGCTCTGGCCGAGCAGAAAGTAAGTGTGTGTGTCTGTGTGTGTGTGTGTATCTGTGTGTGTGTCATACCGAGATGAAGGGAGAGCCATGGAGAGGCCCAGAATGAGACCGGTGCATCTGGAATAAATATCATTTTATCACCAGGGTTTAAAAGCGCCATGTGCTGGCAGGTAACTCTCAGATATGGTATAAAACTAGACGCACTGTTAGCTTTAACAAGACTAATGTTCCATTAGCCTTCCTGTGTGTGTGTGTGTGTGTGTGTGTGTGTGTGTGTGTGTGTGTGTGTGTGTGTGTACAGTTTATGTAGAAATAAAACGGGAAAGACTGTGACAGCGTTCCAGCGTCTCACTATGTGGAAGTCAGGAAATGTTCTTCCTGGTGTGACGCAGAAAAGGAACATTTTGCATCCCCAAAAATGACCAGCGCTGTCTTGAAACGTATACTATTACGATATCGGATCATTTAAAATGACTGTATGAGTAGAATCTCAAAACGTTGCTTTTATATTCACAAATCTGGGGAAATCGTTGAGCTGCTTGACCAGATTGGCGGAGGGCGTCTCCACCCCCCCCGCAGCCCTGATGCATGATGGGACACTTGTTCCCCGACGGCGCGGTCGGCGAGGTTGACCAAAGAATCTTTGGGTTTGTGGCTCTTCACAAAGTCCAAACATGCAATCTGTTTTCATTTAGCAACGCTCAGCGCTGCATTCCTCGCTGTATCGGTATCTTCATGCGCGGGGTTGTGAACGAGGGAGTGATCGACTGGAGAGAGAAGTGAAGTGAACTCTAAAAGATGATGAGCGATGTAAATGTGACGCGCCTCGGCCTGCGTCAGTGTGGATGTGTGTGTGTGTGTGCGTGGATGTATTTCTGTGTGTATATCTTCATACGTGCTCCTTGTAGGGACAGTGGACCTTTGCTCTCGAAAATGAAATTCTGGATATACACTACCGTTCAAAAGTTTGGGGTCACCGAGAAAATGTTGTGTTTTGCATGAAAACTCACACTTTTATTTATTAAATGAATACTAGATTAATACAAAATATAGTCAAGACATTGACAAGGTTAGAAGTAATGATTTTCATTGTAAATATTATTGTTGTTCTTCAGACTTGTGGCTCAAAGGAAGGCCAATTTTAGAGCTTCTCTACCAGCATAACTGTTTTCAGCTGCGCTCAGATAAAAAGGGTTTCAATAATCTGTTTGTGGAAAATGCTAAATAAAAAGTTATAAAAAAATTTTTTAAAGGGTTTCAAGGGGGTTCTAACCCTCTGCTCGTCTTCTAAGGCAATAACACAATGTACCACTAGAACATGGAGATGGGCCTCTACACACCTCTAGTCATTTACCACATTAACTATGTAGAGAGTGTATTTCTGATTAATTTAATGTCATTTTAATTTTTAATTTTTTCTAAGTGACCCCAAACTTTTGAACGGTAGTGTATATATTGCCTGATTGCAAGAATACGATATACACTACCTTGAATTAGATAGACTGAGAACGTGTTTATTCCTTCACATGCTCGTGTGTCCCTGTGCACGGGTGATTGCGTGCGGCCGATCCTCGAGCCCCGGGCGGGTTGTGGAAAACTCGGCGTGATTTAGATTCTCTCTGGACTGAAATCCGAGTATCCTGAGCTCGGTGTGTCCTCGGATGCGGCTCGACCAGATCTGTGGCCGATGGGACGGACGGGACGCGGCTTGTTGCTTCCTGAACCGCGTGGAATGCGATCTATCTGTTAGCCCGACTACCCAGGCAGGGGGGAGAGAAAGAGAGAGAGAGAGAGAGAGAGAGAGAGACAGAGAGACAGAGATAGAGACAGGGGGGGGATAGCCAGAGAGAGGAGCACCTATATACACAAACAGAGAATAGAAATATACTTTATTAATCCCCAAAGGGAAATTTGTTGACACAGTAGCACCAATAAACTAAACACAATAAAAATAAAAATATAAGAAAGAAAGAAAGTGACTGTGTGAAATATAAAGTACAAAATACAATAAAATATATATGTATATATATACACAACATATATGTAAATACAGCAATGTAAAATGTAATTATATATATATATATATATATATATATATATATATATATATATATATATATATATATATATAGACAGTGTGCAAAATGCAAAGTGTGTGTATGTGTGTAGTGTAAATGGAATGTGTGCAGTGCAGATCAACACAGTGAATGAATGTGAATATGTACAGAGAGAGAGTGTGTGTGAGTTCATTTAATTAGATTAGTTGCAGGTGGTTAAACACAGTGAGATTAATTCCTTATTAGTTCCGGTTGATTGTATGGAAAGCAACTGGAGGACAAGTGAACATGCCATAAAGGTCCTCACGAAAACAAACTGGAAGCATCTTGATTACATGTTACGCATCATACGTGACCACCATGAAGCCCCATATCTTCTCTGCAAAAACACAGCAATTATATCCGTCTAGATTACAAAGCGGTTCCCCGTTGAGGAGGACCTTCCTCCACTTGTTGACACCAGATGGGTTCACCATCGAAATTTAATTACACGCAAATTAGTATCCAGTCATGCGGAACGTTTTGGATCCGTCGCCAGGATTTTGATTTGAGTTATGTCTCCGAGTGACTGTCATTTTGTTTCTGGTGCTCATAAAGTAAAGAAAATAATAATCAGGGTTCGTACGCTCATGGAAAACCTGGAAAAGTCATGCAATTTTTAAATGGAAATTTCCAGGCCTGGAAAAGTCATGGGAAAAACTTAAATCACAAAAGTTTTGGAAAAGTCATGGAAATGTGTTATATTCACTTGTTCATTTACACCGAGTTTGAAATAATGAATGTTTTTAGAAAGAAAGACTCAAAATATAAGATGGCATACGCTCTATACTGGCGGTGCAATTTTCTTTTTTTTCCCGCGTTGCAAGTGAACGCACCTTAACTGGAAAGTTCGATGGCCATAGCTCGGGAAGCAAATGATTATTCTTTAAATAAAATATTGTCTCTTATTTATTTGTTTCATTAAATGTGTACTGTATGCTTTGGAATTCACATTGTTTAAATACTAAATATTCTCACTTTTTCATGTATAAACCAAGATTTCAGTTTGGTCATGGGAATTTGGTTTAAAGTCCTGGAAAAGTCATGGAAATCCACTGGTCAACATGTGTAAGAACCCTGAATAATATAGACATCTTGTGTTCCTGTTACTCTGGATTATCCACCGAAAGTGTGACGGAAAAGTTGTTAAAAAGTTTGAATGGTGTTTTAAAATGGACATTTTTAATTTGGGTGAAACAACCCTGATGATGTTTCTTTAATCGTGATATTTGAGCAAGAAAAATCTGAAACTGCCGTCACCCCGCAACGCCTGTGTCTTTCAGTGGGTGTGGCTTTAATTAAAAACTTCCTTCATTTATATATTATTATTATTATAACAAAGCACCTCCTGCCAGAAACTTGCAATAACTCACTGGACATATTCACATTCATACTTACACTGTTACACTGTGTTGATCTGCACTGCACACATTTCATTTACACTACACACATACACACACTTTGCATTTTGCACACTATATATATATATATATATATATATATATATATATATATATATATATATTATTTAATTTGACATTGCTGTATTTACATATATGTTGTATATATATACATATTTATTTTATTTTATTTTGTATTTTATATTTCACTTTGCATACTATACTTTATGCACAGTCACTTTCTTTCTTTCTTATATCTATATTTTATTGTGTTTAGTTTATCGGTGCTACTGTGTCAACAAATTTCCCCTTGGGGATTAATAAAGTATATTTCTATTCTATTCTATTGTATTTATATTATGGCTGACAAAACGTGTGATTGTCCTCTACAGGCAAGAGGCCCTGCTGGCTGCCATCAGTGAGAAGGACGCCAACATCGCCCTGCTGGAGCTCTCCTCATCCAAGAAGAAGAAGACCCAGGAAGAGGTGGCGTCCCTGAAGAGGGAGAAGGACGGTCTGGTTCACCAGCTCAAGCAGCAGGTAGGAAAACCACGCGTCTAAAAAACATCTGGGGCGCTTATTTAAAAGTCGAGGAGAGGAAGTGTGAAGAGGAAGGGGGGAAAGGGATCACAGGTGAGGTGGCGATGATGAGGAGAGCAAAAAAAACAGGAGAGGCGGAGAGGAGTCCAGATGTGACCGCAGGCCTCCGACCACCACGGGATAAATTTAGGATTAAGCTACGCCTCTCACACTCGCCACACGCAAACACACACACAGTTCAAATGCTCTACACATCTCCAGTGGCAACACTTTCATATGCAAATTGTGTTTATTTTAATGTTCTATCGGCAGATACACACACACAACCTAGCACATGACCAAATACCTCTGTGGTTCCACATAGAGGTCTATTCACACACACACACACACACACACACACACACACACACACAGTAAAGGTTCTCGTGGGTCTATTAAACTAACCGACCCCTTAGTGGATGAGCCTACTGGGAGTGTGGTGGATTTCTTCTTCACTTGTCTCCTCTCTGGACATGTGTCTCCTAACTTTATGTCCATATCTCTTTCTCATTGTTCCACCCCGAGACATTTATTTGATGTTCACATTCAGGATAGCTTAGAGTGCAGGAGATGGTTTTCCAAGACCAACACTAATAAATAATTTGATACATAATAAGATCAAAGCCAAAGACTCCGGTTACTGTGTAGCTCATGATCACCTGTAACATCGCTGCTGGGACATGAGCTTATGGGATGGTGGGTTGAACCACAATGAACTCCACACACTCGGCTTGTACAAATGACGTTTTGATATTTATTGTTAGAAAAAACGCATTGATTTGAACAATTTAAATATTCATTTTTGAGCATTATTTCCATGGCCTCGCACCTTAACTTGACCTAACTTTTCTTTTGAGACACGTCTGATTTGGGAAGTTGAAATATAGACTAATTTAAACATGACCTGTTCATTTCCCTTGCTTCACAAATTGTGAAACTAAACTGTTTCATCCTCAAAGTTGTCGTCCTCAAAACAACTCATATCGATAAAATATACCAAATCTTTTGTTGCAAAAGATTTCCAGTTCATAAATATTGCCAAAAACCCACTTATTCGATAGATCAAGCTCCAGAGTATTCAATGGAGGGGAAGGTCATGTGACGGTGTGTGTGTGTGTGTGTGTGTGTGTGTGTGTGTGTCATAGAGTGGATGAACATAAGGTGTTCCAGAGCGGCGGTGTCAAATGCAGTCATTAGAATATGCATCACTCTCCTCTCTCTTCCTCCCTCATCCCTCCGTCTTTCTCCGCCCTATTTGAAGTCTTTTATGACACCTCAGGGTCTCAAAGGTGGTTAATCAAAACACAGAGACTCTACTCTCTGGTGTGATGTGTGTGTGTAGGTGTGAAAGTGGTTTCATTGCCCTATTTGGTTTCTCTCTCCCTCTCTCTCTCTCTCTCTCCCTCTCTCTCTCTCTCTCTCTCTCTCTCTGTCTCTCACTCTGTGGTATCATCATTTTCAGCCCTTCAACGATGCACCACAGCCGAGACTTCCTCACTATTTCCGTCTGTGGGTGGGTGTTGTGTGTGTGTGTGTGTGTGTGTGTGTGTGTGTGTGTGTGTGTGTGTGTGTGTGCTTACAGTGTAACCATCAAGTGAGCGGAGGCGGGCGTAGTATTTTTAGCGCGGTCCTTCACGGTGACATAAGCACACACTTTGCCACTGATAACCCGGCGTATGGACGGAGAGTTTTTAAACTATAGGCAGGTATAAATCTGAGAGCTGGTTGCCATCAGGTGATGTAGGGCAGGTGGAAACCAAAAAGCAGTATTTATAGATTTTGCAAAGTAATAAAATGACACTTATTTTCACAATTGACCCGTGTGATGGACGAACCACGCTGACATTTAAAAAAGGATTTTTGAAGCCAATCACTCGCTTTAAATTTTTATCAGCTCTTATTTAAGAAGAAGAAGAAGAAGAAGAAGAAGAAGAAGAAGAAGAAGAAGAAGAAGAAGAAGAAGAAGAAGAAGAAGAAGAAGAAGAAGAAGAAGAAGAAGAAGAAGAAGAAGAAGAAGAAAGAGGAAAAGGAAAAGGAAGAAGAAGAAGAAGAAAGAGGAGGGAGGAGAGGAAGAAGAAGAATAAGAAGAAAGAGGAGGGAGGAGAGGAAGAATAAGAAAGAAGAAAGAAGAAAAGGAAGAAGAAGAAGAAGAAGAAGAAGAAGAAGAAGAAGAAGAAGAAGAAGAAGAAGAAGAAGAAGAAGAAGAAGAAGGCTCAATTTATTATCAGTTCAACGTTGAACCCGTGAGTGATGGAGATATTTCCACACACACATACACACACACACACACACACACACACATGTGGGCTTATTTAGTTCATTCCTCCTTTGAGATTCATGAAAATTAAATAATTCCACACGTCCCATTGTTATTTGTATTGTTCCACTCATCAACAACTTTATCTTCTTGAAGGAGAGAAAGAAATAATCAAATGTAATATCGTTGTGAAATAGTTCTCTTACCAGCGGAGGGAAAGATGAAACAATAATCTGATCTAATATTCCTCCGAGTCTTATCACGATGAAATAATTTTATTCGAAGCATGACTCAGCATCCGCCCCCTTGCTCCAACCCGTGTTCATTTGTTTCACATTATGTCAATTGTCAGCGGGTTACAGCAGCGCCGCAGGAAGGATGGATGGAGGGGAGGAGAAGAAGAAGAAGAAGAAGAAGAAGAAGAAGAAGAAGAAGAAGAAGAAGAAGAAGAAGAAGAAGAAGAAGAAGAAGAAGGGAACAATGAGACGAGGAGAGAAATAATGGTGTGATGATTAAATTAAGTGAGAAAGAGAGAGTTGGCACAGCAAGTGCGCTGAGGTCAGCATTCCTGACAATTAGAGAATGGGGAAAGAAATACTAGCAAGAAAAGCGTGTGTGTGTGTGTGTGTGTGTGTGTGTGTGTGTGTGTGTGTGTGTGTGTGTGTGTGTGTGTGTGTGTGTGTGACTTTCCTTAATTCAGTCAGGTCTCTTTCTTCTCCTCTTATCTTCTTTCATTTCCCCTCATCTTTACTCGCCCTGTTCTCCCTCTATGTGACTTTCCTCCTTGCTTCTCTTCCGTGTCTTTTCTAAGTCGCGGCTTCAGGGGGTTTTGTTTTGGGTTCAGTGGCATTAAATATGGATGAATCACAGAGGAGGGAATAGAGGAAGAGAGTGCAGAGTGTAAAGGCCCGCAAAGAGGCTTCTGGTCTCCGTTTGGAGGCGTGGCTTCAAATCCCACTTCTGACGGATTATTCTACCTGCATGCTCCATCCCTGTATTTTGTCGATAATAATCTAACTTGTGTTTTCTGTGGAACATAACTGTCCTTGGATATGTAGACGTACCTTATTGACTGAATGAAATCATCAGAGCAGAGAAGATTCATTTGAAGGTGTTCAACATGTATATGATTATGAGATGTTCGTTAAGCGACAAGGCAACCCATGATGTCTATTTACATGTAACTCCACAGCTGCTAGTGTGTGTGTGTGTGTGTGTGTGTGTGTGTGTGTGTGTGTGTGTGTGTGTGTGTGTGTGTTTACAAGTGGTCCTGTACTTATGCGGTTTCATGATGATCCATCTTTATGAAATTAATAATGTCTGATTGCACGCCAGAGGAGGCACTTTCAACTTGAATGATGTACACACACACACACACACACACACACACACACACTTGTATGCTGCCCACACACACGCAGTGTGAATCACATTTTTAGCACCACTATCTCATTCTCACACAAGCACTTCTGCAAAGCTCTGTGTTTCTTTTAGCTTTCAAACAAACATATTCAGAAAGTTCTCTCTCTCTCTCTCACACACACACACACACACACACACACACACACACACACACACACACACAGAACCTCCGTCTGGCCCGCTTGAGGCCCGGTTCCTTGAAGGGCTCAGCAGGAGGCTACGGGGATTTAGATTGTACAATACTGACAGATTTAGACTGACTCTCTCTCCCTCGGGTTCTCTCGCTCTCTCTCCCTCCTTCCAGGCCTCTGTTAAACTTAAAGTCTAACATGTGAAACAGATGAAGCAGCAGGAGTGGAAGAGAGAGGATAGGAAAGGAAAGGAGGAGAGAATAAAGTACACAAGGGAGAGATGAGAGTGATGGTTAAAAGAAAAGGGGAAGAAATAGAAAAGACAAACGTCTCCACCCTGCATCTAATTGCTTTTGGCTCTTTCTCTCTCTGCAGACTCAGAACCGGATGAAGCTGATGTCGGACAACTATGAGGACGAACACCTGAAGGTCTCCGCTCCGAACGCAGAGCAGCCCAACAACCACAAGCCCTCCCCGGACCAGGTGAGACCTCTGCCCAGAGGGAGATAACCTCCAAATACGGTCCCAGCAACCCCAAAACACCAAATATCATCCCTCTTCTGTGGAGGAAAGCATGCTCTAAAAGTCTCACATTCATGTGTTTGAACAGTACACAGACTTACTTTATTTATTCCAACTATTACTAGTTTTTTTTTTTATACCTTTTTATTTTGCATTTTCCAAACAGATTATTCCTTGACATCGAAGAAAAATAAATAAATAATAATAATTAAAAATAAATAAATGTGATAAACATATAAATACATATATATATATATATATATGTATATATATACATATATATATATACACATATATACACATATATACATACACCCATACCCATATATACACATATATACACACACACGTACATACATACATATACACACACACACACACACATATTGTTCCAACTATTACTAGTTTAACTCAAAATTTCTGCTTCACCAACTAACTTCCTGCTTTCTCCAAACTCACGCTGCGGTTGGACCGAACTAACCAATAGGATGACGAGGAGGGTATTTGGGCCTAGCGAGCCGCGTTCCTTCTTTCTCTCTCTCCGCGCCCCGTTTTGTACAGAAGGGTGAGCGTCTTCTTCGTCTGGATCACGTCACGTTTGGACGTCGTTTGTCTTCCATTGTTGCTTTTCTTTTCCTTTCATCCGTGAGTTTGTGAGCTGGTTCTGGTGTTGTGATATTGTCATATCATTTTAATTCTTTTATTCTTTCATCAACATTCACCTCAGAGACTTCTCTCCTTCTCTTATAATTTGGGTTGAAGTTATTAATTTCTTGATCTCTCATCATTTTTTGATCTCTCAGCGGTTTCATTACCTAAACATAAATGCTTTGAAATCCTCACCTGAATTATTCGCTTAACCAATAGGATGACGCTTAATGTGTCTGATGATCCTCCGACACATCCCTGTCCTCTGGGCGTGTTAGTCTTAACATATCTGATGAAAAATGAAGAAATCTTTAAAGAAATTATTTCACTTCTTGCTTTTCAAATGCAAATACAAATCTTTATAATAATAATAATAATAATAATAATAATTATAATAATTATAATAATAATAATACATACAATTTCTATAGCGTTTTTCACAGTACTCAAAGATGCTTTACAACACATAATTAAGAAATCCTAAAAGCTATGCATTATAAATTACGATAAAACAAACGATAAAAGCAAATAAGAACGTACAGAGCACACAATCACACATTAAAAGCAGTTTTGAACAGGTGGGTTTTGATTTGTGATTTGAACGATGAAAGTTCGTTGCAGTCTCAGATGATTTTGGGGACAGAGTTTATGTTTTAAAAATTGTCTTGAGTAATTCAGCTGTTAAAGCTTGCGGACGATCTGAAGTCACTTGTTTTGGTCAAATTAAGTTATTTGGAAATGATGTAATACTGAAAGTATCTTTTAAGTTTTAGTAACCTGGTTTGAATGAGTGAATGAATGAATGAATGAATGAAACACTATCCAGATATATTTGCACACTATCCAGATATTTTTGCACACTATCCAGATATATATATTTTATTTTTGCACACTATCCAGATATATATATATATATATATATTATTTAATTTTACAGTGCTTTATTTATATTTACATATATGTTGTGTATATGCTGTGTATATATACATATATATTTTATGTTATTTTGTATTTTATATTTCACTTTGCACACTTTACTTTATGCACTGTCACTTTCTTTCTTTCTTTCTTATACTTATATTTTATTGTGTTTAGTTTTATCGGGCTGCTTCTATTGTCACCAAATTCCCCCTTGGGGATTAATAAAGTATATTTCATTCATTCATTCATTGATGCACTGACAGGACGATGTAGGCAACGCCGCATACGAGTAGCACACGCTGGTTTTAGGGCATTTCCCTCTGGGATGCTAAAAGCCCAAAAGTTCAACAGCCGATCGAAGTTCAACCCTGGTTATTAATTAGCGGTGGTCCCTCCCTGCTGAAAAGAGGGAGGTCAGTCAGCCTCTTTTTCTCTATTCCTTCACGAGCATTCACATATACAGTACGGACACACTCCTCCTGGGGGTGTGCGGCGGGTAATTTGCCACAGCACATTACATAAGAACAGTGAGGGGTTGTGTCTCCTGCAATAAGGGAACGCTGTTCCACCGTCGGCCAATGAAATGCTTCAGAACAACTGAAACACAGGAGAGCCCTCTCACGCGGCGCGGGCGAGGAGCTCTTTATGCTATATTGCATTTTATATGGTCGTCAGAGGTATTAGATGCACCAGTGAAAAAAGACAGGGCAGCAGGGAAATGTTTCTTCTGTAAAAGGAGTCCAGTGTTTAAGTTGGGGAGGGTTTTCAACGCTTAAAAAATTAGTTTAGGATTCACGACGGAAAGGTATGACTGATATGTATGAATTGATTTTCAGTACACATATTTGATTTTGACATTAATTAATGTGATTTTTGTAATTAGTTTAGTTTATTTCGATCAGCAATAATATACAAAAATCTCAATTTCAACAAAAGAAGAAAGTGTGTAACTGAAAAGGGTCAACGCTGAAGCTATCAAGCTTATAACCTATGATTTCATGAAACAACTTAGTTCAGAGAACCATATACATATACCTATATATATACATAAACATATATACATATACACATGCACATACATATACACATACATACATATACACACACCCATATATACATATACACACACACACCAGGGTTTGTACGGTCATGGAAAACCTGGAAAAGTCATGGAATTTTGAAATGGTCATTTCCAGGCCTGGAAAAGTCATGGAAAAAACTTAAATCATAAAAGTTTGGGAAAAAGTCATTGAAATTTGTTAAATCACATGTTCATTTACGCCGAGTTTGAAATGATTAATATGTTTTTTTAAAGAAAGATGCTCAAAAAATAAGCCGGCGTACGCTCTCTAGATGCAAAATGTTCTAAATTTTTCATTTTTTTACAGAGATTTCAGTTTGGTCATGGACATTTTGTTCAAAGTCCTGGAAAATCCATTGAAAAGTCATGGAAAAATCATGGAAAAGTCATGGAAAAGTCATGGAAATCCATTGGTCAAAATGTGTAAGAACCCTGACACACATACATAAATACACACCCATACATACACACACACACACACACACACACATAAATACACACACATACATATTTACACAAAACAATAAACAAAACAAAAAGAAACTAGTCACCATTAACCGTTACTTATGTGTCATCAATGCTGTTACGTTTTTCTTGAATATCACCAGATTTTTTTGACATTAGTGTTGATGTTAAAATATTTGTGGAGAAACACTAATTTTCACCAGTTAGTTTTTACTTGTGATTAAAGAGTAAAGACTACCGATTTGGGTTATTAGTTATGCGATATGATATACATCATCGTATAACGTGGCCGTGGATTGTTTTTAAAAAAGGTGGCATGTGAGCGGGGCGAGCCGAATGTCCCTCTTTGGACTTGTTTCATGGCATAGTGAGAGTCTGGTAGGCAGGCAGGGGAGGCTAATAAAGAGGGGACACACACACACACACACACACACACACTCACACACAGCGGCGTACAAAATGATGACTCCTCTGGAACGGGTTCATAGAGCAGTAAGACATTGGAAAACTCTGAGGACTCGTCAAGCACGCGCACGCCGCATACGGTGACCAGCGCCGGTTGTAAAATACAATAAAAACATGTCTGCAAATATATATTGTACAACTTAATAAAATAAATAAATCCAAAGGCTTCAAGTCCTGCGAAGACTTTTAGAAGTTACTGTTATTTCTGTATTTCACATTATTATTCCTGGTATAAATTCAGGCGTATTGTTAGATATTCGTTTCTGTTAGTCATTACATATTTCTTGGAAAAGGGAAAGAAAACACCGGCGTTATTTCTCTCTAAACGTCTTCCTTATATTGCCATCATTCCTTCCATTCTTTCTGTCTGTTTCTAATTTGTCTTGCATTTGATCCTCAGAGCTTTGCTGCAGGTCTGGAAAGTGTGCACGGTCCTTTTTTTTTTCCTTTTTTTTCAAGCTTTCTGACAGAATAGTCTGGATTAGAAAGTGTGAGAGAACAGCTGCTGCACATATGTGGAGTGTGTTTTTAAAGCATTCGAAGCCAGATTTTAAGAGATGTGTTCACGTATTGGCATACGCCAAGACAGCCACGCAGCAGTAACGTCCCGGTTGCTTTACTGCTTTCGGCATACATCATAACATACAGCAACAGAGGTGTTGTGAAATGCAGAATGGGTTGGATCCCTACAGCCTTCGACTCTATCATTTTCTCCCAGCGTCTCTTTCCGTTTCCCTCTCTCCTCCGGAGGGAAATGTCCAGTAATGCATTTCGTAATGGGCTGTAACCTACTGGCGGGTCCTCTCTGGAAAATACTGTAACCAGAGCTATTTACAGCGTTGATAAAGACCCTGTATGAGAGTGTGTGAGCGTGTGTTTGTGTGTTTTTGTCAGTGTCGCAATGTGTCTGTGTGTGTGTGTGTGTGCACTGGGTTTGCTTGTGTGAAACAATGAGCAGTTGTGAGCCGTGAAGGTGTCCACAGCAGAGGAGACGGGCGACAAAAATACACCTAATGTGTGTGTGAGTGTGTGTTGTGTTTGCAGTAAATTAGGACTCGGAATCAAAAGTGACAGTTACTTTGATTTCCTGTCAGCTTTCATTGTCGCAGCAATGGAAGAGCGCGCTGTACCCCTCGCAAAAAACACCCACTTCCAGTCCTTTCATTTGTTTGCCAGGATGCTCGTGTGCATGAAGTTACTGGATAATGAATGGTGGATACATGTGTCGTTGTGTTTGTCAGGATCCATCTGCAGTTTTTATTTAGTCTCTTTTGACAGTTGAGGCTGGCTTTCAGATTTAGAAAACATGTAAAAGGTGTGTGTCTGATTTTCGTTATTTTTTTCTTGAATCAGTAATTTTAAATACGACATGGAAGAAATGAGAGCGTCACTTTATACGACAATGTCTTATTTTATATATTAATGTCTTTCTTATTACCTTCGTATTCGAGAATGCGGAAGGTTATGTTTTGATCGCTGTGTATTTATTTATTTATTTATTTATTTGTATGCGTGTTATTCGCATAACTCAAAAAGTATTAAACCGAATCGCATGACATTTGGTGGGATGATTGGTTATTATCCGGGGACCATTTGATTTTAGATTTAGGGATCGATCGGGTCAAAGGTCAAGGTCATGAAAAGGTAACAAAAAAGCTGCGGCGAAGGTCTGCGCTCTACCGAGTGCCCGTTCTAGTTATGTTATATTTTGCTATTTATTCCATGCAAAGTGGTCACCAAAGTGAAAATATCTATAATAGTAATCTGTATTAAGTTCAACTCACGCCTGGTTTAGTTAAACCAGTGAGCTGAAGCGGCCTGGGGAGTTGAAATACTTATTTCAGTCCTTTAGAGCAGTGAACTAGGCTGGAGGCCTCTGATGTACAGTTTCAACAAACACCTGCAGACAAGTATTATTTTTAAACATGACATAATTCCTTCTGACTGAAAATCACAACGCAGAGAGTCGGTGCAAACGAGTATTTTGACGGATGACTCCGATGCATTCTGTCTGAATTAAATGCATCGAGAACTCAAAAGTCAAAACACATGAGACGTTTGCAACGGTTGCATCTCCGGTAAACGGTGAAGAGAGAACGACAGTGAGCGCGAGACGGAGAGCGGAGAGAGACTGGACGGACCCTCCCGTGAGGCCTGTGATTGTGTGTGTGCTGAGTGATGATGAGCATATGCATCACAAAGTGCGGACAGACCCCGCTGGGACTGAATATCCTTTACCGGCACACACACACACACACACACACACACACACAAGCTGACAGCCCTCTTAACATGCTTTCTGTGCACTTAAATCCTTCAATTCCCCCAGGAGAACCGTTTGTCTGTGTCTTATCTGTGCGTGTCTGTGTCTCTTGGGGGGGGGGGGTACTGTTTAGCTCGTCTGACTCTCATTCCCACAGTCACGCTAAACGTTAAACGTGGGAATCAGATTCAACGCTGTCAACTGGATAGATTCTCTAAAAACACTCTGGAGAAATTAATTAGCACTAATTGCAGTTATTTGACTTTTGAGAGTTTTCGGTGTCGATAAAAGCCTCGGTCAGAAGATACAGAGAAATGTAGTTAGCGCAGCTGAATATGCTTCACCTGAAAGGTTTCATTGAGAATAGTTTTTGAAATAGCAGCTTTCACATCGTGCAAATCCAAAAAAATGGAAGAAATGTGCCTTCATCCGGGGTTTGAGAGGAGCCAGACTTCTTCTCACCGTATTTAAAAGGCTCCTTTTGACGTTTTGTGACTCTTTGAAAACATCCCATCCTCTGTCATCTCTCCATCTTCATGTCTGTTTTCATCCTGCCGTATCCTATGTGCTTGAATTTTGCCAACTCTAATATAACATTTCATATTCATAGAACACACAAAAAAACACCTCTCCGCGCAAAATTATGATGATTCATGATGAAGAAAGTTTGATATTTTTACTAATAATTAAAATAATAATTAAGTAATAATTAATTAATAATAATAATTTGCAGCTTTCTGTGAAGTAAACTCAAGTATTAAATGACATATGCATTACGGTAAATTAATTAGTTAAATGTCTATTTCTTTATTTCCCTCTCCCCTTTATGGTCGAGCATACATTTTTATACTCAGGTCGTTCTAATTGTTGTAAGACGTCTGTTTATAATCTGGTCAAATATTTTAAACAATTATATAGGCAGCATTGACCTGCATTTTGTGTATAATAAAATAATTCCCTCTCATTTTTGTCCCCCATCACTCTACCCTTCTCCAGATTCTCTCTCCTCTCCTGGATCTCAACCAGAACCGCAGTAAACTGAAGCTGTACATCAACCACCTGACCTCTCTGTGTCAGGAACGAGACCCGGTCATCCTGAAGGACTTCGCCCCGCCCCCCGCCTATCACCGCTCTGACTCCGCCTCCTGGCATACGCAGGTGCACAGCATGACACAGGAACAGGTGAGATTATCTGTGTGTGTGTGTAGGTCTAAAACACGAGGGGGAAACATTGCAATGGAATAACCCACAGTTTATGAAATCCTAAAATCAGCGCCCGTGTGTGTTTGGGAGTGTGTGTGCGCTCGTCCCTGTAACTGTGGTTGTGTGTGTGTGTCACACACTGGTCGGTCTGGCAGGTTTTGACATTATTGAAACGATTTACTCCGCCGGGTCACCTGACGACAAGCCGCTGGCCGCAGAACAAATACCGCGTTCAGGCGTTTTATTTTACAGGGAGTAAACTCTGCTTTGAGCTCTTGGCAGCGGGAGGACGGTCGGTTCACGTGTGGAGCGAGGAGAGGAGTATTTACTATTTAACTGTCGAAAGAGTTGTCGTCTAAGAGTGGGAGGAGAGCAAATAAAAGAGACGTGAGGACACAGAAAGGTGAGGCTGAGGGAACGTCGGCTTGATGGAGCTCCGTTGTCATGGCAACCCGTTGTGTTTTCAGATATTGAATATGAGGACTATATTATTACTTCTTTTTTTTTTGCGGTATGGCTTCCCCAAGTCTCTCGTCCTTTACCTCCATATTGAAAACGTATCAGGCGATACACGGTGACTACATGTGGTATACATTGAGAAACGGTAACTCTAGACACACGTACTCACGCAGCCGTGTGACAGAGTGTGTGGTTGGGGTACAGCAGGACTAGTTTCCTACAGTCCTCATGAAAGCCCTATTGTACGTCTTAATGCTGGGAAATGTCCGTTTGTCTGAGTGCTTCAAATATAGCACGGTCACTTTAAATGAACTGGATACACTGAATTAAGATTGTTTAATCCCTGTGTACTTTAAAAGGCACAGAGGAATGGTACGGGGGACCTTCACAGAGGGACGATTACTCCACTTCTCATCATCTGCCTCGATGCAGACAGTAATCTCTGGTCTGGAGGCCACTGAGACACTTTTCTTTAAGAAAAACTTAGTCTGGATTAAAAGTCATCATGTGGGCATGCCGCTGTGAGAGCTTATCGCACAAGACAAAGTGCTTTTAGACGACCAACCAACTCCCCGGCCCTATTTCATTCCTACCTTTTTAGAAAAAACATTTTCAAATATGAAAAACATTTAAACCCCCCCAAAAAAATAAATATAAAACCAACACATTTAAGTTCATTTAGAGAGTCCTCGTTGAAGTGTTCTGTCAAAGTTCATTTGAATGGTTGAAGAGCAACTCCGGGACTTTAATTCTAAGGTTTGGGCTTTTGGATAAAAACCCTCTTCATCACGTTCTTCACTGCCTTCACTCCCTCAGCTTCGTTCTTTCTCTGTTCCTCTTTCCCTCATGTTTCCTCTGAAGTGCCTCCATCACCGATACCTTTTACTCTCACCATCTCACTTTCTGGTGAGATGCTTCAATGTTTCCCTTTCTGCCTCACTGTACCAGTGCCACTCAGCGCCGTGTGTCTGCCTCCACACAATCACAGACGCACAATCACAGACGCACACTGCCCGTCTTTCATTGAGGCCCTCGTTTCTCATTTTCCCTCATCATGTATCACCATCATAATAAGAGGCCGACCCTCTTAATGCACACACAGACTCCCTCCAGGCGGCCATGTGCCAGTGTGCCAGCCTCTCTTCTCTGTCTTGTGGCGAGTGTGTGTGTGTGTGTGTGTTTTACAAGCCTCTCTCTGGCTCTGTTAAAATGCCTGGCACTCTGTAAAGCCATTAGGATCATACTAAAATAGCATGTAAAACACACATGGACAGATAAAAGCATGCATGCACGCACGCACGCACACGCACATACACACACACACACACACACACACACACACACGGAAACCTACTGATTCCTGACAGTCTGCTCAGACATGATAGGAACACGGTGTCTAAAGTAACTCTCCTGTTTTCTGGTAAACTGGAGCAAGGCCGACAAAGTGGCGTGGCTCACATGTTAGAGGACAGGGCGGTGGGAGAGAACAACAAGCCTTTATCAACTGGGCAGCTCCCAGTACAGATAACTGGTCAAGAGCGAGAAACCCTTCAGGAGCTTTAAGCAGTGAACTCGGGCCTTCGGGGGGGGCGATCCCCGCTTCCTGCGCTCAGGAGATAAACTCACCGCACGACTGACAGTTCTTTAATAACTAAAAAAGTTCAATAACAACATCTTGTAAAAGATAGGAAACGATCCACATACTGTGTTTTTAAGGATGCAATGTAAGGCCACATTTACACATAGCCGGTATTTCAAGAAACTAATATGTATGCCCCTCCGTTTTCAAAAATAAGTACGTACATACATGGTAATTTTCAAAAAAGTTTCTGTTTCTAATCAGGAACAGAACACTAAGAAACATATCAACACAATATCTAACGCACAGGAGACCTAAGTAGACAGAGACTAACGAGGGAATGGGCAACAGGTGAGACGGGCATGAAGACCAGGTGACGGTAATGAGACTAACGAGGGAGGTGGGAGAACAGGTGAAGGGAGTTGGACTAACGAGATGGGAAGCAGGATCTGGAATGACACGACAGTAAGGCCACATTTACACATAGCCGGTATTTACAGAAACAAATATTTCTGCCCCTCCGTTTTCAAAAATTATGTTGTACACACAAAGTTGTTTTCAAAAAAGTTTCTGTTTATATGAACCCGCATAAATACGGCGTCCGCATACGTCCTCATAGGACGCTCACGTGACGTGAAGCATCTTTAGTCGCACACTGTGACGTTTGACCACCTAAAACTCTGTTTGACCTCCTTCACACGCAAACACAAAAACAGTTTTCTGAAATCTCCACTTTGGCCAGAGTTTTTAGAAATGATCGTTTTCCGTGATAAAACCTTCGTTTTTGTGTAAATGAAAGGCCAAAACGTGAAAATAAATGCGTTTTCCCATCCTGTAAACGGGGTCTAAGTCAAGATGTCAACTGACACATTTTCAAAACCGCAAAAGTGAGGAGTGAGTTTTCCTCAACATGTTTCAGTTTGTTTCTCAGCCAACGAAACAGAACAGAAGATGCAACACACGATGCGAACAAAAGCAAACAGTTGTTGTGGCAAGAATGAAATAGAAGATACGTCAGCACATCGACCACAGCACTGTCAACTGGTCAACACATTCTTCCACAATTGTGAACACACACACGTCTTTCAAAACAAAAACGGCTTTCTCAGAGCTGCTCACACTGAACTGGAAACCTCACAAAATACTAAACCCGACACTCCCTTTGAGACACTTCCCTTCTTTCATAGTCCAAAAAAGTCTGACCTTCCAAAGCAGAACATGACACTCAGTACATCTTTTAAAGTTGACATTTGAATGTCTGAATACTTTGAGACTTAACATGGACCGGTGTTGGAAGGTACCAGCTCCGTCGTGTGTTTACCATGTTTCTCGGTCTTTCTTTAACCTCAGCTGAACTTCAAAAGTAACGCTGATCCCAAAAGTTAGGTTTAACTAAAAGAGCTGTTTTCTGTGCCATAGTCATACTAATAATAACCTGTATGGCTCAATGACATCTCTAATGACCACTGAAGAGAACTGGCATCATATTCTCTCTCTCTCTCTTTTCTCTCTCTCTCTCTGGCCAATGTTTACCTCTCTCTTTCTTTGGCCAATGTCTACCTCTCTCTTTCTTTGGCCAATGTCTACCTCTCTCTCTCTTTGGCCAATGTATACCTCTCTCTCTCTTTGGCCAATACCTACATCTCTCTTTCTTTGGCCAATGTCTACCTCTCTCTCTCTCTTTGGCCAATGTCTACCTCTCTCTCTCTCTTTGGCCAATACCTACATCTCTCTTTCTTTGGCCAATGTCTACCTCTCTCTTTTTTTGGCCAATGTCTACCTCTCTCTCTGGCCAATGTCTACCTCTCTCTCTCTCTTTGGCCAATACCTACATCTCTCTTTCTTTGGCCAATGTCTACCTCTCTCTTTCTTTGGCCATTGTCTACCTCTCTCTCTCTTTGGCCAATGTCTAACTCTCTCTCTTTTTGGCCAATGTCTACCTCTCTCTCTCTTTGGCCAATGTCTACCTCTCCCCCTTTTTTTGGCCAATGTGACGGTATAACAAACACCCTGTTAGTGCCGTGTGTGTCTGTTGATTGTTGATTCCCTTCACCTGCCCTCAGCCACTCCTGCCTCCCTGATTGCTTATGCTCTACACCTGTGGTTTCCCCCTATATACTCCCATTCCTTCCCTTGTCCCCTGCCAGATTGTTGGAGGTAATCTCTTGTGTGACATCACCTTCTAGCCTGAGTTCCTTATTTGACTTTTCCTCTGTAAAAAGAGATTTTTTGTTTCACTTCATCTGGACTCCTGCCTGTTTCCTTTGCATCCAAGCGTTGCCCTACCACACCCCGTGATAATTTGTGTACGCATACACGTACGTCAAAAGCTATAACATTTTATTGTATGCACGAAACCACAAGTGTGTGTGTTTGCGTCTATGCACACGTACATTTGGTGAGTTTGGTATTGTTTAAAAAAAAACATGAAGTGTTATTGGCTGAGTCAGACATTATATCGCTGCTCTTATGAAACCTGTATGGATTGTCAGCCCATGACCCTCTATGTCTGAATGACTGCATGTCCCTGAGCCAACTCAAGCTGCAGAAACCTGAAAGAAAAGAAAATTTAGTCCACATATTTACAACTGTGTAAGTCACTTCATTGGAGGAAAGTGCCGCACATTTACAGACGTCAAATGTCATTGTTGTTGCCTGATCTCCAAATGAAAGAAGGGAATCCGTATTTTCTCTTTGGCTTGCCGTACATGTGTTTTAAAAGTTATACGACAGGCTGTCTCACAGGGCCTGGCAGCTGTTCACTCAAGCAAAGGGAATGAAATGACTTTACAACAAACCTCCAGAGCAGGAAAACAACACCAGTATGCCGCTGGTGACTTTAAATGCAATAGTAATTCTTATAGAGTAAGGCAAATCTGACGAAATAGTTCAAATACACTTCTGAAACATTACATGCAATACAGCTTGTCTTGCCTTGCTTTGTAAAATACGACTTTTTAGGTTTCAAATCTACTCATTCCAGTTGTACAAAACAACTCAGTCAATGTTTGTTCAGCTTGGCAAGTTGATGCCCTGTGACCAGCTGATGCCCTGTGCAGACTGGCAGACTACAAAGAAACTGGGTGTTTCTGTGTCTGTGTGTGTGTGACGAGGCCTCGCAGCTCCAAGGTCACCGATTGGGTACTTTCTGATTGACAGGAGAAACAGGAACAGGAATTGGCGGAGCTGGGATTTAAACATCACAGATATAGGCAGGGTTCGTACGGTCATGGAAAACCTGGAAAAGTTATGGCATTTTAAAATGGTCATTTCCAGGCCTGGAAAAGTCATGGGAAAAACGTAAATCATAAAAGTTTTGGAAAAGTCAGAGAAATGTTGTTATATTCACATGTTCATTTACGCAGAGTTTGAAATAATTAATACATTTTTTAAAGAAAATCGCTCAAAATATAAGCTGGCTTATGCTCTCAATACATAAAATGTTCAACATTTTTCATGTTTATACCGAGATTTTCAATTTGGTCATGGAAATTTGGTTTAAAGTCATGGAAATCGGTCAAAATGTGTAAGAAGCCTGTATAGGGTGAATACAGTATTACAATTGTACAGATAGGCTGATTGTGTGTCTCTGTGAATGGGACTTCAACAACTCTGGTGATAGTACAAAATGGTTATTATTATTATTTCACGTAGGAGCGCTCGCCAGAACATGTTTCCATGACAAAAATCCTGGAGTTGCCATCTCTGGTTTTCATGTTTCTCATTATATGAAACAGAAACAGAAGATACGATACGATGTGTACAATGAAAACAAAAGCGCCCAGAAGATATGATGTCAGCACATCAACCACAACACTGCATCGCTCTGCAGATTCTGAACAAAATGCATGTTTTAACCCTTAATGTTTGAAGTGAATCTAGAGCTTTTTATTAAACAATGCAACAGATTGTTTAATACATTTAACAATAATTTGTGTTCCATTTAAATGAGAGAAGGGTTTATTTATTGCAGGTGCATCTTCCAGTTTAGTCACTACCTAACCCTCTTCAATGTCACTTTCTTACTTATATTTATATTTTATTCTCGTGTGATTAGTTGATTGGTGCTACTGTGTTGACAAATTTCCCCTTGGGGATTAATAAAGTATATTTCTATTCTATTCTATTCTTCTAAATATTTACATTGCTGTGGCTATTGAAGCATAAAAAGGAAAAAGAAGGCTTATAAAGGAAGATTTGAAGTATCAAGCCCAACCTTGTATTAATGAAGAGTCCTATAAAACTCTATAATACTGTATTTACTGTATTTTCTACTGCCTGTTTACTCCGGCACCCAATAGGAATTGTAAGGGTGGCGTGGAGGGAAGACAGAGGGTGGAGGAGGTGGAGGAGGTGGAGGAGGGAGGTTTGGGGGGGTTTGTCTGGAGCAGAGAGCCAGACCCATCCTGTGGTCCGGGGGTCTCTCGGCTTTCGTTCGGCCGCTCGGCTTCCTGCTCCAAGGATGATTGTTTTCTCTCTAAATACGAGGCTGAGGTCCTCCATTAGGCATACACACACACACACACACACACACACACACACACACACACACACACACACACAAAGAAACACAGACAAAGGGAGAGACGGTCAGACGCACATGTACAATCTCAGTGCCCATTTCCCAACGACACACACACACACACACCCACACACACACACACACAGGCCTTCACTGGCATTACAGATGCAGATTTATTGAATCCAGGCTTAATGGCTTTACCAGTCGGCCTCTTTTTTTACCCGCATTTGTCTTTTTTTCTGTCCGTCCTTCCTTGATCTCTCCCTCTGTCCCTGGCCATCGCTCTCTCTTCCCCCTCTTCTTGATTCTCCTTTCTCTCGTTCTTCTCCTTTCTTTCTCGGTTTCTCCCACTCTGTCTCTCCTCTGCTTGTGTCACTCCCTCGGGGTCGATCTCCTTCCCCCTTTTCTCTGCGACTCGCTTGTCACACTCCCTCAGCTCGCTGCCTCGCTCGCCCATCCTCTACCTCTCCGTCTCTCGGTGCTCTGTCGTCTATAATGGAACAACAAGCGAGTGATGGAGTGATTCAACTCCTCTTTTCTGGTCTCTATCTGAAGCTGTTAAATCTTCGTGATGTCATGTTATTCACGTGTTCCTCCTCAGTTGTTCCTTCATGGACAGATAACAAACCTCGAGACTTTTACGCACTTCAAAATGCACTAATGGCATGCGAGTAATCAGGAGGAGAACGTTAGTGGGATTAAAAGAAATCGGTGGAATAGAAACTGGTTGTGTAAACTGAGTGGTCGGTCGTTTCGTTTCTTACGACCTGCTTTTTTACATTTTATTATACGTCTTAATATTAATGAATTCGTAAATGTGTTTTAACGATCATTTCGGAGACTACGGCTCCCTCACAATAACAACCAGCAGGTTATATGATCGCTATATTATGCAAGACACCATTTTTTTTCTCCGATCTTCTGTATTTATTTAAATATTATATTAAAATGATATATTAGCAGGTGAGTTCATGGTTTGGCTCCGATTATGTTCAGGTCAACATGAGAAAACCGCAAGGACGGGGAGCTTTTTATAGGATAAAAAAAGGTAAAATAGTTTATAAAAAAAGAAAATGTTGAACAAAAATATTGAAACTCTGTGTTGGTTTGAACATGCTGCACATTTTGCATCAGTAGCCTGTAAGTACTTCATATCTCAGTTATGTTTCCATATGCAGCTCAATTTAGATCCAGATAAACCTTACAGGGTTCGTACGGTCATGGAAAACCTGGAAAAGTCATGGAATTTTAAAATGTTTATTTCCAGGCCTGGAAAAGTCATGAAAAATTCTTAAATCACAAAAGTTTTGGAAAAGTCATGGAAATGTGTTATAATCACATGTTTATTTACGCCGAGTTTAAAATAATTAATATATTTTTGAAAGGAAGACTCAAATTATAAACCGGCATAGGCCAAGTCCAAACAGATTTGCACATAAAGGATAATAGTTTGATTAAAAGAATAAACAATTATATCAGTGTTTCTAGGAATAAACATGTATAGTAATGTTTATTCTTTTAATTCAAACTATTCTCTCTCATTCATTTTTTTTAATTTACGGTATATTGTATTCTTTGTAATTCTCATTGTTTGAATACTACTTTTTCAAAAAGTTTTCATGTACACACCGAGATTTCAGTTTGGTCATGGAAATTTGGTTTAAAGTCATGGAAAAGTCCTGGAATTCCACTGGTCAACATGTGTACGAACCCTGACCTTAGATACTTCTGATATCTATCTCTGGGTCAGCTGTTTTTAGAAGAACCTCAAGCTTCCTTTTCTCTCGCATGTAGACGGTTTCTTTTCCTTTTTATTCCTTAAACAACTGTAACCCTGTGTACCAGTTGTTGTTGTTGTTGTTTCTCCAGATCGTCCCTCTGGGAGGTTACACCTATACGCAGTCAACGTCGGAGTCTGTTTATTTCTGCAGTCGTTAGTGTTGTGAGACCCGCCTTGTGTAGGTACTCCTACAGGGCCCGTTTACAGCGTAAGTCATTTTTTCTATGCCCTATAATCTTCTGTTCTCTATAAACTCTGTATTTAGCGTACATATAGGCGATAATAAGTGCTAAAGTAAATGTCAGAGAATAGAAATTATAGATTTGAGCTCACAGACGTTAATAAAAAGTCCATGTGGGGAGATGTACACTTCCCTTCCTCATGAGCAAGGCACAGGACGGCGGTTTAATGATCTATCCCCTCTTAACTAACTGCTCTCATAGGCCACATTTCTAAATATGAATATGTTCCTACAGTCGTTCTGGCGGAGTGAATGAATGACTAAGTTATGTTCTA
>CM070089.1:11344971-11359971 GCA_036178185.1 Liparis tanakae | reverse complement strand
ATCAAACCTCTAAAGGAGCTTTCAAACTGCTTCTTCTCGAGGGTCCGGCCACCGACTCGCCAGTAAGTAGCTGAGGTCAGGGGTTCTCAACCTGTGGGTCGGGACCTGGGCACGCCACGCATGTGATGGATAATGGAAACATAATAAAAAAGATTTTTTAAAACGTGTTTTACAGCCGATATCGAGGTCCTTAAAACCTCAAGGCCGTCGGATGCTGATGTGAACAATGGCAGCGCGATGTGACTCATTGATGAACGCCAACATCCCTTATTGATCACTTCAATCAAACTGCTCCGATCACATATCGACCTGTGAGTTATGGATAAAGCTGCAACTCATCGTATCTTCTATCTCCAGCGTATATAATCCCGTTTTATGAATATGGCAGCATCAACCCATTTAATCTTGATTTTTTTCAATGCCCTTTTCAAGCGTCGCTCTGGTTCAGGTCAAGGCCGCGCAAGTCCGAGAGCCTAAGACACACACACACACACACACACTAAACCATTTATCTCTTCTCAATCGTCTCCCCATCTAATCTTTACTGCCGTGTTTTTCTGCAGGATTGCGACTCAAATGCAGAGTCATTAAGTTGAACTATATGCAAACACACATGGGGATACCGGCCCCGGGATGTTTGTGCATTATGAATCGTAAAGTATTGCACACTCACACACTGTGGTGGAGCCTCCTCGCCTCCCTCGCACCCCTTCACCTCCTCGTTCCCTCACTCCTCGTTCCCTTCTCCCTCAATGTTCTCCTCTGTCTCCTCCCGTCTTTCCAAAATAGTTTCTGCAAACTGTTGATGAGGCTTCATGTGAGAATACAGTACGGAATAAAAGGAGATTATTATTATTATTATTATTATTATTATTATTATTATTATTATTATTATAACATGTATGTTCATAAATAATGTACATATTCAGGCAATGAATCGGTCTTATTGCATGATAAATGGGTTTGTATTATTGTGTATGCATTGATTACATTGTGTTGTACGATACACTCCAATATGCAATTCATAATTATTGACAAATTGATCAATCAGTGTATAAATATAAGTTATAATCAAGTTGGGCATGTTTTTAATGGATGGAGCAGATCTATAACGACCTGCTGTAAATCCATAAAAACAATAAATGCAGTAATGTGTTGAAGTATATTAACTTATTACATACTCTCTAAAAAATAACGTAGCAGCGTAATATATGGCGACGGTACTATATTCACATGTGATTTATTGGGCAAATTGTTATGAATTATGAAAGGTATTATTACTTGCAGCAGTTTTACACATGAGTAAAACCGCTGTAATAAAAGATACCACTGAGATGTGCTGGCGGAGAGATGAGAGCGGAGGGAAGAGGTTAAGACTTAACAAGGCCATGTTTTGCCAATATCTGACCCGGGCCTCACACACACACACACACACACACCAACATAAATGCGGGCTTGTGTTACACGACTGTTTAAGCGGCGCTCGTATTGATACAGATGTATTGGTCATTAAGGCGGTTGGGTTTGACGTCTCAGCTCCGCGGCAGCCAAAGAAAACAACATCAGCGCTCCCTCGCAGAAATGTTCCAGGATGGTCAGAAAGAACTACAGCGTGGTGTTCCCAGATTGCGAGGGGGAGCGTCGGTCTTCCTGCCTGTGATATCGGGGTTTAAACTTTATGGAGTTTTTATTTTGTGTCCGTTTTTGCTTGTGAAACGTGGAATTCAAAGAAAATACTTCACTAGAAAGTAGAAATCTCACTGGTGTTTTATTTCATCTGTGTTCATTAGATATAAACCTGCAGCCTGTTAGCTTAGCATGCCGCTAATAGAGGAGGCCGCGGTCGGCCTGGCTCTGTGCAAAGGTCCAACCAACACATTGAAAGCTCACTAGTACTATGTTAGATTTCACTTTGTATACTTTATGCACAGTCACTGTTTCTTTCTTTCTTATATTTATATTTTATTCTTGTGTGTTTAGTTTGTTGGTGCTACTGTGTCGACAAATTTCCACTTGGGGATTATTAAAGTATATATCTATCTATCTATTATATATATATCTCATATATATGTGTTTAAACTGTGTAAAAAGAAATGTGCAAAAACAAAATTGTGATTTTCTTTTAGGGAATAAGTTAGGTGCTTATCCAAGAAGCACTTTAACGCAGTAGAGTGTGTTACCTTAAGACTGTTTCTCCTTCTTTTCAGTCGTTATGCTAATATAACACTTTTCAGACTGGCATCAACTTCTCATTCAAGAAAGTTAATAAACATATTTCCCTAAATTACAACAATTTAAATTCAATGTTGTCTGTGTCGCAGGAAAAAAAACATGATTTAATTCCCTTTGTCTTTGTTTCTCTCTCAGTTGGAGGCGGAGTTAGTGCTGTGTGAGAGGGAGGGGGCGGAGCTCCAGGAGTACGCCAATCAGGTCCTGCAGCAGATCGCCGAGGGATGCCCCGACATTTTGGAACAAGTGGTCAACGCTCTGGAGGACAGCTGCTGACACACACACTGAGGGAAACACACACACACACACACACACAGAGGGAAACACACACACACGCGTACACGTATATTAATTAGCAACACAAAGAGGACCATTAGACGTCCCCAAATGCCCAGAATCATAATCATTACTAACTGCTACACAAATTAAATCACACCTGCTCTTCTTCATCTAATCTTCCGTATTATAAAAACACGCCATTACTTCAAAATATCCTCCCAATGTGTCTTTTAGTCTCATTTTCCACACACAGTGCCAGCTAGGGGGGATAGTGTCCATGTGTCAGTGTGTAGAGCTTTGATGGCATGCAAGTTCATAGGAGATTGCTCATGTTTTTAAAACATTGAATAAAGTATTTTTTCCGGACTACTTCGAAACAGAAGGAGCCTGTGACGTTTCGCGGCGGCCATCTTGTGTCCTTCCAGCCAATCAGCAGACGTGTTAACTTGATGTACTTCATGGGATTTTTCAACGTGTAGAAAAAAAAGGTGAAAGTGAGTCGAGCTCGTCGGGTTGATTCTGACGCCAGACTTACACGCCGTTACCGCGGTGTTATTTGATTGCTTCAGATTCAAACGTGCGTTTATTTCAGCTGCCTTTGATTCTTTACATCATTTGCTGCTATCTTTTTAACGTCTAGTTCCTTTTTTTTGTCTTGTTCGGGGTTTTTCTTTTCTGATGAAACGTCCCAACTGGCGGTTTCCTCCCGCAGTAACGTCTCGATAGTTGTGTATATTGTAAAGAGAGAACTTTAATGCGCCGCTTTAGTCCAGGGGCCGGGAGACTTTTGTGTCTCGTTTCCCGTCCCACAATATAGATATATATATATATCGCAATACTCCCTTTATTCAAACACACACGTGTAGATGACATGAGGTTGTGTTCAGACAATCCCTCACTTTTTAGAGCCATCATGGAGTTTATTTCTCCTTCTTAAAGCATCTTTTCTTTTCACGGGAGGAAGGTAATATAAAATAACTGCTATATTTTTTTCTTTTGGTAATATATATATATATATGAAACACATATCTTGTTTAATTGAAAATAGTGTCATGTATTGGTTGGTATGTTACATGTTTTTTTTTCTTTTTTTGTGATGTGGAAGTAAGCTGTTTTTAGTCTGTGATGGGAGCAGAAACTGGGACTGGCCACGAGAAACTGGAACTGGTTGGCGCTGCTCCCTTAAAAGAGAAATACCTGGTGGAGACGAAGCCTAAAGATGGGGATTCACACTGCACCCAGATCAGATTGTACACCATCATAAAAGGCTTTCTGAACACCTAGGATGTGTATTGAAAAAGCCCAAATGGGTGTAAGGAGGAGTTTCATTCCATAATAGTCCATGCCCAAGTGACCATGAATATTTCTTATTTTGAAATGAAACTCCATCAGATGTGCGCTCGTGTTGTAGATCTGGTTTTGTCGTCTGTTTTATACAGATACGGTTGTGGAACGGTGACGACTGGGACTCACCGGGACTTTGTCGTGGATTGGAAATGCAAAGAGTGGAATAAAATCTGGATTTATCTTTATTTTGTCGTGTAAGGATTCTTGTTTGAAGGACGTGTACAGGCTGGAAGATGAATGCAAGAGAAATAAGCCATTAAAAATAAATCCCTTTAATCGTCTTGTTATTCCTCACACACACACACACACACCTTCACTCAGTGAGGAGTGTGTGTCAGATACGAGAGGCCGGCACCCATTTGTTGTGCTTTGGCTCTTTTGACTTGAGTACAAAAAGATAAAAAGCTTTGAACACCTCTCCTTTTGTTTCATTTCCTTACTTCTGACCTCTGCTTCCCTCCTTTCCTTCTACCTCCCTCCTCTATCTCTCTCTCTCACTCTAAACTAAGCTTCTTATCTTGTCACTGGTGGTTTATTTTCCTATCCGCCCATAATAATGACATTGTTCCATAGGCCAGGCCTCATCCGGCTCCAGTACACACACACACGCACACACACACACACACACACACAAAGTCAAGCCATACCATTGCTATTGTCTTAAAGGGATAGTAAGGAGATGGCGGTCAGCCCACCCTCACCTTGAAGGTGAAAATCGGTCCCCACGGCGTGAGTGATATGTCAGGTGGTGGACCCCACCGGGTTATAAAAATACACACACACACATAAAAGCAAGCCATACCAATGCTATTGTCTTAAAGGTATAATACGGAGATGGCGGTCAGCCCCCCCTCACCTTGAAGAAATAGAGCGGGTAAAGGTGGGCCTCTCTTTAAGGCGGCTAACATGTGTTTTGCTGCTGCTCCCGTCAACAGCTGTGATTTAAACATGTGTTTGGTGCTGAGCAATAATGGAAACAAGGAAAGATTTGAATATGTTAAAAAAAAGGTTTGTGCATGTGTTATAAGCGTGAATGTAGTGATAACGACACAGGAAACACACACACACACTTCCTCGGTGTTTGCATCTGGCATATGGCCGCCGCTCAGTGTACTGCATCCATTCAGCGAGAAAATCTGGTTTCTCAGACGTACCCAGCTCGACTGACCTTGAACCTTCACCTTGACACGACATTTGACTTGAAGAATTTTCAAGCCGAGTGGAAACTTCATGGGTTTTTTTCACACAATAAAACGCCTCAGAGTCGACTGCCTGGCAGTCTGTAAACGTAGCATGTGTGCCAGTGTTTACCTCCACATGTGGCAACGCTCCGGCCGGCGTGCCGGTACCTGGGTTTCGCGCACAAGGATCAGTTCTGCTTCCTCCATCCACTGTCCTAATAAAAGCCAGTGGAGGGAGACGGGAGGGAATGGATGCGGCAAGAAGGAGGAGGAAGAGGAGGAAGAGATACGCATGTATGACTGCCTGATTTATGTGATGGAGAAAGAGAGAGCGGGAGGGAGAGAGCGGTCGGAAAGAGTGGAGACAGAACCGACTGAGCACCAGACATCATTTCATCGTCTCGTCTCTCTGCCGTAACTCATGGCTGAGACTGTTCACAGAGCAACACAAGAAATGGCCGAGCATACTTAGACACCACAACTGTGTGTCAGAGACATATTGATAAAACATCTCCTCTTAACATAGTGGATGATTTAGATAAATCCCCTTGAGTTCTGCCTGGTGATGGACACCGCTGTCACACAGTGTTTTATACCAAGCAGGAACTGCAACATGTTACTGTAAAACAAATAGTTTTACCAAGTTTAGTTTGAATCATTTCATTTTTAATTTTTCTCTTTTTTAGTTTGTGTTGTAACTTGTATACTGCAGACTGTGCTGCCAACAGGTATAATGTTGTAATAAAAGAGGCTTTTAAGCGTGACCTGAAAACTCACCTTTCTAAGAAAGCTTACTGCTAAAATATCTTGTGTGGGCTTTGCTTTAAATATATCTTTAAAACAAGTTTTGCTGTTTTATTCTGCTCTGTAGCACTTTGAGATTGCTCAAATATAAAGTGCAATACAAATGCAATGTATTATTATTATTGTTATTATTATGTCTACAACATGCTTATTACTGACATGCTTTACAGTTATAACAATGAATAGATAAACATAACATGTAAAATACATAGATTGTTTGATATAGTAGCTGAAAAAAAAGCTTTATATGCTAAAAGATTATCATACAATTATGTCTAGTATAATATAGTTATGAATAGAAGTGGGACACGGTACAAGTTTCAATACTTGGGCAACTTTTCTGTCACAAAATTAAGTGTTCCATCCATTATTGCCCTTATTATATATTACACTGGTGTATTCTGGAATTAAAATGATGTGTTTCTCCTTTTGGAGTTGGTTCAAACACACACACACACACACACACACACACACCACCTATCTTTGCAGACACTGATCGTGGATAAGATCCTGCTGATTTGGGGGTTCACGACACACACAACACGCAGATGTCCTTGAGATAACGTGAGCGCGCGCGTGCACTTAAACGTCCACGTCCAGGAGGACCGACACACACGGGAGACCGGGAGGAGGAATAAAAAATGGAGTGACTGCAGAGGAAGTGGGGAGGGCTTGCGTTGGCTTTGGGTAGATGTGGTTTCAATCATCACACATCACATCACACATGAGTGCAGAGAAAAAGAAGGAGAGGGTGATGGAGAGAAAGAGAAAACAGAGAGAGGAGAGGGAGAGCCGAGACCAAAACAAACATCAGCTCAACTTAAAACACACACTCGCTCTGCGTTACATGTTTTCAAGCTTAATCATTAATGAGTTCAGTTGCGCTTATAAACGTGTTGCCTGTTAGTTTTGGATGTTTGCTCTTTGTGCACCATATTTTCTCTCATATTTGTAAAATAATTACTGACTTGTGGAAGAGGGAGGGAACGGTGGATGGAGAGAACTGACAAGATGGAAGGGACAGAAGGAGGCAGTGAGCAGTAGGAACATTTTTGGAGAGGAAATAAAAACAATGTGAAAGGAGTGGAGCTCCTAAAATAAGCTGTTAGCCTCAGACAGTCCAAACATCCAGCAACAGAGAAGACATGCTCCTTATCTTCTGTTCCTCCTCCGGCTGTGCATTCCTCTGACTTTTATTGCTTTCTCAGAAAATGTCTCCCCAAGCTGCCGTGTCCCAGCGAGTGATAGGGACGGATAGATTCACGTTCCCGGTGATTTATACGGCGCTTCGCCGTCTAATGCAACCAAAGCCAGTTTTGAAAAGACCACATTGACCTCATCCGTCATTTGTCTGGATGACCGAGAGGTTCAATCTGCCAGGTTTAAGGGTCAATGCCTTCCTCAGGTTCAGGTGCACATTTACTTCACAATACACTCCGAGCCGAATCCCGGAAACACACAGAACGGCTTAAAAGGACTACAAAATGTGTAATTTTCATATTAAATTTAATATTATTTAGCTAAGTGCATTATTGTCCCATTATATCGGTGGGAAGCAGACATATATATGGCATATATATTTAAAATAAGACAACTCACATCATTACAATGTCAGTACCTTGCTTACAATACGAGGACAAATTTTTATTTTATATTTTGTGGTTAACTGTCCCTTTAAATAATATTACAAAATAAACAATTTACAAAGAATCGAGCAGAATGTGTCGCAATGAAAAGCAAATAGTCCCTGAACAAGGTTATAGTGTGTACAGCTGCCTCGTCACTCAGCGTTGTCAGGATGGCCGAGCGGTCTAAGGCGCCAGACTCAAGGTGTAACTCCTTCCTGAACCAAGGGACTTCTGGTCTCCGTATGGAGGCGTGGGTTCAAATCCCACTTCTGACAGCAATTTTTTTTTTCGCGGTTTCTGGTCGACACGGACACACACATGTATTTCCTCTTGTTTCAACATGAAAGCCTTTGCCTCTGCCCCCCAACAGCCAGCGCTTTTAGAGAGCGGTCACACGGCGCCGGCGGAGCAGCGCGGTGAACTTCTTTTGTCTCACAACTCCTCGCTCGCGTTTCCTCGATGCATGAAAGAAAAAAAAACATAACTTTGGAGAGCTCCCTCCCACCGCCTCCTTTTCCCTGGGAGCGTAATTAGTTTGGAGAGGGTTTGGAAACGTGTGTTGGCCGTGAAGAAATCTCACTTTATTTCCGACACCTGTTGCTGAGGACACCGCGCGCACAGACGCACGCCACGGCGAGCGCGTGCCACTCATCTCTGCCGCTACTTCTACATTCGTACAGATGACAAGTTCGGACATTGTTGGGTCCTGACAGGTCCGCCGCTGCGTTGCGCTCGCGCAAAGAGCCTCGCGAGGTATTCCTCCGTGAAGGTGATCGAGCAGCGGGGGAAAAACAGTGAATGTGACACCCAGAAGAATGTGTGTCTGTATCACCCAGTGAGCGCTCTGCGAGGGGGGCTCCCTTTTTAATAAAACCACCGACTTGTCTGTACTTTCCCTGCCGGACACAGAGACACACTTTTCGGACTTGAGCGCTGGTGGGAGGACACACTTTTCTTTGGAGAGCTGAGCAACAACTGGACTCCATCGAACACAGCAGAACAGGTAAAAACTAAAATCACATTGCATTGTATTAATGAACTTTTTAAAAGTGTTCAAAGGGACAGAGTACAAACATCCACATGATGTTTGCAGACACACTCGCTTATTTATTTGTGAGGTATGATGCACCTCTCAATGATGTGTCTAAGATACACACATTTATTTCCACTTTATGATAGTTTAATGTGTGCATGTAATATTTCCTGTCCGTGTTTTCGCCTCTATCATCTTTATGCTGACAGTTATAAGACGTTTATTGCGTTTTCATGACTTTTGATGGGAGATTTCTTGAACTCTTGAACTGTTGAGTCGCTTTGTACATCCTGAACAGGACACACACACATCAGATGTGGAAGGAGAAGAAGAAAAAAAAAAAGGTGGTTCAAACTTGGTCCACTGGGCTGCTCCATTTGATCTCGCAGACGTTTGGTCCCCACAATGTTTCCGTTGTCAAAGTCTACTTATACAGAATGGCCTTATTTCATGACTTTGGCTCCATTATGACAGTGGTGAAATGTGTGTGTGTGTGTGTGTGTGTGTGAGATCTGCCAACCCCATCGGCCTAAATGAAGGCAGCCCTCTTGCGTTGCGGTGAAGACCAGGACTATTTTGGTCGAAATGTTGCACAAATGTTTCTCTCAGCTCAGAGAGGTTGCTCCGCCGGCCTCCGTCCGGGCCAGAAGAGACTGTACGGCATCCTAACTGCACACTGACACCGAACTCTGGGAGGAACAAGTCCCTTTTCTTCATTTGGACAAGTACTGTAAACACGAGGAAGGAGGATCTCCACATTTTGAGTGAAAAGCTGACATCTATCAGATGGTAGGCGCTCTATATATCAATGTGTTCCTATATATAAGCATATGGATTGTGACGCTAATATTGTTCTTATTTTAGTGGCGTGTGTTTTAAATTATCCACTTTTATTTATTGACAGGATGTTTCTGAATACAAGGTAAATACTTTGAAAATGGATTCAGTTAACGGGACCAAAAAGCTTTGAGTATCGTATAATATGACTTTATTTGTTAATTATGGGCGGCTGGTTTCATGGAGCAGCTTGTGTGTGTGTGTGTGTTTTCTCCTGTTTGGTAATAAGACATCCATAAATCAGAAGACATCTTGACGCTTCATGCTGACCTTTTGAACTTGGCTACATCTAGAAACAGTTTGTTCCACACACTTTCATCCCAAAGGCAAACACTTCAAAATCTATTAATTCATCGTCGAAAAAAAACAACTAAAACATGTTTTTGATTTTAAAAAAGTATCTGTGATTTAATTGAGCGGAATTGACGAAAACATCCACAAAAAGTAAACTTGCAATAAAAAAACATCATCATCAGACATCATAAAAAACCTGTACAAACATCTTTATTGTTGGTAAAGCGCAGACAGAACCGAGAGAGGCTTTTCTTCCCCGTCTGGCAGCTCACGTCAAGGTCGTCTCTGGTGGTGATGTCTACGGTTGGCCTCTGCGCTTTTTTATGGTTTTCAAAAAGTCTGAGACCCACCTGAGCGGTGGAGCAGACTGACAGCCGGGCTGATAAAACCCGAGGAAGTGTGGGGGGGGGGGGGGGGGTGCATAGTAACGTTAGAGCTGTAGATAGAGGTGGTGAAAAGTGTTGCTGTCAACAAGTTGGCCATTAGAGAGAGATAACCTCTCTTCCTCCCTCCCTCCCTCCCCGTCTACCACTGGACCGTCTCTTTTCTCCATCTCCGTCAGCACACACACTTTCTCTTCACCTCTCTTCCCCCCTTTGTTCACTCCTTTTCTTCACTTTCTGTTCTGTATCACGTTGGATTTAATATCCGAGATCGTGTGCAACCCCCCGACTCTAAATAGTATCACTGCAGCTGAAGGATGACATAAATTCAGGTCTATATTGCTCTTTGTGGTTCATGGCTGGACATGGTGTTTTTAAAAGTGGTTAAATGTGCTGAAGCAGTTGGTTTTACCCAAAATATGGATTTGTTTCTCAGGAAGAAGTCGCCCTTTTCTCATTGTTATTTCTTCTTCCTTTGCCTCTAACGGGAGAGGAATACCTTTTTTTGGAGTGATGCTTGAGTGTCTTGTCGCTTGGGACTCGGTAATTAGGGAAGGGGAGTACATGTGTGTGTGTGTGTGTGTGTGTGCGTGTGTGTGTGTGTGCCTCAGTGCTCGATATATGAGAAGATGGGATGTCTGCAAGCATCAATGGCTCCTCAAGGTCATTCAAGAGTGTGTTGTGAAGTCCGTGTGAGTGTGTGTCCCGTATGTTGAGACACAATGGATGAAGTGGGAATATTCTCCAGAGTAAAGTGACTGTCAAGTAGACTTCTCTCGAACTCTTGAGGGGAAAATCTGTATGAAAAGAGGAAAAAAGAAAAAGGGCAAAACAGCGAATCTGAATGAGTGTGTGTGCGTGTAAATGTGTGTGTGTGTGTGTGTGTGTGTGTGCTCGAGCATCTCAGAGGGGGGTCTTTAACACTGGGTGTGTTGCATGAGTGTGTATTTGTTGCCCGGTGGGAGCCCTAATGACTAACTTGGACACACACAGATGGGGGTCCATGTGAAGAGGATGGCCCCTCCAGTTGAAGAGCCAGTATTTTAAACGCTGGTCTCTGATTGGTTCACTTGAATCTGGGGAATTTCTCCCAGGACAGTGGATGACAGCATCTGGCTTAACCCCTCCATTCCTGGTGTGTGTGTGTGTGTGTGTGTGTGTGTGTGTGTGTGTTCAGTCAAGACCTGTGTAAACCTTCCATACATATTTCTTGTTTATGTTAATCTTTAAAGCAGAAAGTCCAAACCAGTGTGAACGTTTACCTGATGGATCGCTGGAAGTTATTTCTCTCCGGGTTTTGGACCGGCGGCTCGGGACAAAACAAGGCATTTGGAAATATCCCCCGCAGCTGTGTAAACTTTACATGCATATTATAGAACAAACAATAAATCAGTGAATCAATAAAAAAGATCAAGATGAAAACTAGATTGTTGTAAAGTTGAGTTTTATATTTATTGTAAAAAAAAAAGGATTATTCTTTTCTCGTCATTATTTTTACCAATTGAGGCGTTATTACAAAAACATGTAAAATATATATTTTGTAAATATAGTATTGCTGATGTTGAATATAAAAACATTTTAATTTCAATATCAAATATTTAAGAAAATAGTTGGAAATGCTGGAGTTCCTCCATGTACAAGTTTAGGACTTGACTCAGAGGCAGCCTGCACTAAAGCTGTGTGTGTGTGTGTGTGTGTGTGTGTGTGTTTGTGTGTGTGTGTGTGTGTGTGTGTGTGTGTGTGTTTGTGTGTGTGTGTGTGTGTGTATCTGTGTGTCTGTGCACTTCAAAATGTGACCCTGTGGTATTTGTTACAGTGTCTGCGCTTTCTGCATTCTCAACGTGTGTGTGTGTGTGTGTGTGTGTGTGTGTGTGTGTGTGTGTGTGTGTGTGTGTGTGTGTGTGTGTGTGTGTGTGTGTGTGTGTGTGTGTGTGTGTGTGTGTGTGTGTGCATCTTTGCATGTTCTAGGCTCTTTTAGGCCGGCGGTTTGGGGCAATGTGGTGATGTCATCGGGGCGGCTGGGTGGGGTGACATGGGGTTAGAGTTTGGCAAAGGTCCTGACTCCAGCAGCCCTCAAAATGTGTCTGACCTGGAATTATGTGGCTGTCCCTGCTCGTGTGTGTGTCTGTGTGTGTGTGTGTGTGTGTGTGTGTGTGTGTGTGTGTGTGTGTGTGTGTGTGTGTGTGTGTGTGTGTGTGTGTGTGTTGAGCGTGTGTGTATGGTCAGTGGTAGTGGTCTCCAGCTGTATGCTCGCAGTGTCCTGCTCTAATAGTAAAAGTGGTTTACGGGACACTTTATAGAGCCTGAAGCGTTTTTAAAACGCGTCCGGCCTCCACAAGGCGACAGTCACACGCCGCCACAAGACACGCGGCGCGTGACCAGAGGAGCCGGAGGTCCTGAGCACTGCCGCATTAAAGGCTCATCAACGATTATATTTGACATTTATTACAGTATTTCCCCCGATAATACAATAAGAAATGTCTTTTTCCGACAACACAGTCATTATTAGAGCATTTGGATTCACGGTTATTTAATTTCTATTGCCGTAAAAACAGAAATAACTCAAAACGGGCAATATATAATTTGACTTTAACTAAAACATATTTATATTTTATTTCATGCATGTTATAATTGCTGTGCTCGTGGACAACATTGAGTCCAAGGAAGTGCTGAAAGGTCTGATTTACTGAACATTACATTTTTATAATTTTTATTTAACCAGGTAAAGCCTCATTTATTTTATTTTATTTTTATTTTTATTTATTTCAGACGCCAAGTTCTAAAATAACAATTATAATATTATTAATAATAATTATTATTATTATAAAATAACAGACATACAACTATAAAAAGAGAAAACAAGAAGATACAACATACATAATACAGTTCATTAAAAAGTATCAAGACTTTTGTGCCAATGTCGTTGAGATTAAACATCTCCTTTATAAGAGTAAACTGAATTAACTAAATGTTCACTTCAGCAACTGAACCCTCTGTTGGACTTTCCACATGGATTTTCATGTGGACGTGAGATGATGACGAGGAAACGCTTGGATCCGTTATCTCTCCAACCCACATTCCCAAAAAGGTCCTCAGATTCTTAATTTTCTGTGTGCAAGATGTGCACGGACACGAAAAAGTCTGACGCTCTGATGGAGACACTTTGGCCGTGTTGTCTTCATCAGGACATTCACGTTACAACCCGACTCTTCTTCACTCCCCTGGAGTAACGGATGAGTCCAGGACGCTGCAAGCCGCAAGAATCTGTCCCACTCCGGACTATTCTATCAAACCCACAGATTATTTAACAAACTTCTGGATCCAGCCCCACGGTCTGAGGGAACTTGGCTCTGCGATCCACATCCTCTGTCTCTCGACTTCTTAAAGCACGACGTGTTTCCAAGCTTTGCACCAACACCACACAAAAAGCGCAACATGGGGATCTGGATGGAACAGCCGTATAAACACCAGGGTCGTTACAGAGCCAGCTTTTCTCCTCTCCTCCCTCCTTTCCTCTCCTCTCCTCTCCGTTGCGCCGATCCAGCGCTGATAAAACTATCAACAGCACACCTGCAGCCGGTCGCAAAGCTGTCGAACTCGCACGCGCAAATACACACACACTCCGTGTGTGAACACACACACAAACAGATGGCGACGGGAATTCTATTCAGCATGCGCTCACCTCAATGTGCCTTTTCTCTTCTGCTTTGGACTCCTCTTTTTTCAAATTACACCTTATTTGTTCTTTTCAGTTGAAGAAATGCTGAGTTAGAAGTGAATATCACCTAATGTAATATTAGATATCACTGTTCCTGTTCATCATTTTACAGATACCAGGCTCTGGGTTCATAAGACTTGGGCTCAGGCCCAATATGTGTCGGTCTTTCCTCCCGGCTGCAGCCGCTGAGTGACTGATTGACTGACTGGTTGATAACTGACGGCCGAGGGCGCCTTGCATCATGCAAGAGGCCAAATCTGTCTGTTTAGAGCCTCATGCTCTAGCAAGGTAGGAAAATAGGTCATATTTCCGGGCTGCATTGAGTCCCACGGTCTAAGAAGAGGGTGGAGGGTCCTCCCATCCCACAAGAAACATCAATACAGTATTCGCTGATTATGCCGTAATAGTTAAGAGTCCTTCTACTCTCCCCCTGGCATCTCGTAAACAAAGGATTCGCGACATGCTTGGGGAAGAGAGCCTCTAGAAGTCCAGGCCAGTGGTCACTCTGGTCTTCGTCTGTTTTGTCGTCAGGTACACATTCTGGAGTCTCTGCAAAAGTTGCAGACGGTGCTCGGCTACAGACTCTGGGACTTGGGTCGACAGCCATTCTGTGGCCGTCTTCACCTTTCATGTTGCTCTCATTAACCCTCCTGTTACCTTTAAACAATATGAATTCTAATAATTTAAGGTAACAGGAGGGTTAAGAAACTCGCTGTGCACCCTGAGATACTGCAGACATATGACCACAGAAACGAGCGTCAGTGGCCCTTCGATTAAACGCTCTTCTTATATTCTGATCAGAGGCAAAGGTCAAATCTGTGTGAGGAGTGGGATTCAGTCGATATAGTACATGTAGATAATCAGGGACAAATATTTTCTAGAGAAAACACAACTTTGCAGAAAAAAGTTATGTCAGAAGTGGGATTTGAACCCACGCCTCCATTCGGAGACCAGAAATCCCTTTGCACTGGAAGGTGTTGAACCTTGAGTCTGGCGCCTTAGACCGCTCGGCCATCCTGACAACTGGGAACTGATCTGTGATCTGTTGTAGTGACTCATCCCTCCCCTGTCAGATGAAAGCACCAGGGAGAGTTTTAGAGATTACAGCTGATAACAACAAAGCAGCTTTCAGTGCATCGAGCTCGTCACTAAGCTGTAACTCCTCCCACAAGTTTCAGAATAAAACCGCTCCATGGTGTTTAACATTTTTTTTTCTGCTGACATGTAAATTCTAACCTTGGGATTAAGTCCCCTCCTTTAAGACTCC
>CM070089.1:11332471-11342471 GCA_036178185.1 Liparis tanakae | reverse complement strand
AACTACGCTACACTGGCCACCGAGCATCCGCAGACCGCATGGGCCGCAGTGCATCGAGGACGTTGAGGCACAAAACAATGACGCCACTCCGAGATGAAGAATTTTTTTTGGTGCTCAGCTCGTGTGACTTTGAACTTTTACTCGACTACTTTGTGAAAAGTATGAAACGATCGTGTTGTTTCCAGCTCCGTCTGTTGTGGATTAAACATCCATCCCAAATGTGTCCAGGTGAACAAATGTAGAATACATATTCAATTCAGTTTTTATTTGTATAGCCCATTTTCCAAAAATTACAAATTTGTCTCAATCTGTACATTTCAACATCC
This sequence comes from Liparis tanakae, assembly GCA_036178185.1. Taxonomy (NCBI): domain Eukaryota; kingdom Metazoa; phylum Chordata; class Actinopteri; order Perciformes; family Liparidae; genus Liparis; species Liparis tanakae. Next base: position 11,342,145 of record CM070089.1, on the reverse strand, counting down.
CTGTCCCGAAACCTCACATCGGATCAAGAAAAACTCCCAAATAACCCTTCAGGGGGAAAAAAGGAAGAAACCTTGAAGAGAGCAGCAGAGGAGGATCCCTCTCCAGGATGGACAGGTGTAACAGATGTCAAGTGACCAGAAGGAATCATTACACACAAATTAATACACAGTAATAACACAATCAATGAGTATGACGGAGTGTATGAATAGTTGGTAGTCGGCATATTCCACAAAATATATACTTTGAGCATGCGCATCATCATGATAACTATTTATCAGAGCAAATAAATATGAAGAGTTGCATTCAGACTCCACCCGTCTGAAGAGCCCGCGGCTGAATAATAAAACCCCAGATCTATTTTGATAAACTTGGCGTTGCATTGCCGTGGCAGAACGGCTGACGTCGTTGTGATTTTAAAGCTCTACATCGAGAAAAACTGAAAAATATACAATATTTTCTTTCCGCTGAAAGGCCCTGGTGTGCAACAGAGTCCACTCAACATGATTATGAAGCCATATCAGGCTAAAAGTGGTCATAAAAGTTTTTGAGCAACATCACAATGTCCATTTGGACTTTTATTGTGCACGACTTTTGGATTTTATGGAAGATCTTGGAGCTATAAAGAAGTTTGAATCCATATTTCAGGCTATACAATATCCTTAAAGACCATAATAAATGAGGCAGATAGTTCATGTGCTGATGTAATGGATCATGATGATGAAATGTACCTGTGTCCCTCCTTGAGAGACGGTTTCTGTGGACAGACTTGGCTTTGTCCATCATGTGGGAGGCAGAACTCACTTGAGTAGAGACGAGTAACGGCTCTATACCTGTGGAGGATACCCTCTCACTTGGCATCTCCCCCAGCCTCAAACGAGCATCCGTCTCCCGGAGCTGCTGAATCTCTGTCTGCTTGTGTTTGAACGAATGGAGGGATGATGGAAGAGAAACAAAATGGGTTAGAGTCTGGGATCCAGCATGTGAACACTGAATCAACAGCGCTCCGCCATCCCTCGGCTCCGGCGGGCAGCTGCTCGGGAAGCCTTCACACTCGGCTAATCTTTGGATACAAAAGGGTTAAAAACACTTCTGTGGCGCCGTATCTCCTGAATTTCATCCTGCGTATTTGAACACACGCGGCAGCAGCATATATTTCACATCGGCGTCTCCCGGAGCCGAGCTGCTGAGTCGTCTGTCAAACTCGCGAGCCGCCTGAATCCAGATCAGAATTGTTTTATTCATTACGTTCAATAAATGTACAGGGATCTGTCTTCCTGGCGTCGGAGCAAGGACGCGTGTACAGCAGCAGCAGCAGCAGCGTGACAGCTGCTCCTCGCAGCTCTCGGTTTCATTCACACATTAATAAGGACCTTTTGTGAATAACAATGACTCTCTACATTGTTACGTTGTCAAAACAGAATATAATTTATATCTAAATGTACATTTTAAACGTTGTTTTAACCCTCCTGTTACCTTCAAATTCAACATTTTTCAAACATCTTTTACCCTTGGGGTCAATTTGAAGCCCAGCAATTAAAACCTCCAGAGAATTATTAGAATTTATATTGTTTCCCAAGTGTGTGAGGTACTTTATGTTTGTATGTTGACGACCTAAATAGTCCTTTAAATAAATTAAAAAAGTTGATATTTCTTATATGTTTTACACAGTGAAAAACAGCCTGGGGTCAAATTGACCCCAAAGAACACCGATGTGTACAAGTTGTGCTTAGGACATTGAAAACATATCATCATTTTTTCCCAGTTGTCCCCAATAAATTAGGAAAAGTAAAAAAAGATGTCAATAAAAAAATTCTAGACGTTAAACATTGGATGAGGTCAAATGGACCCCAAAGGTAATAGAAGGGTTAAGGCAACTTAACTTTGCTTTATGCAATTTATTCCTTTGTAATTTACATATTTAATTGACCTTTTTACATGGTTTATAAGACGCCGCTGTCATCAATCAGAACCGTATTTATACATTTAAATAAGATGTAGAACATGTTACACAAACTGTGCATGTGTTAAATGAAGCAACCATGTTTTCTTTATTTCTTTCATCAAGTAACTCAAACGTGTGTTTCTTTTGGTCAGGAGGGTTGAAGTTTTAAAAAGTGCTGCTGCAGTACCAGAGGCCACAGACAGAGGGCGCTGCATCACTGAAACCCACCACTGACACACTGGACACCGGGGAGAGAAAAGGAGGGAGGTGGCAGGAGAGAGTGCCAGGGTGAGGGAGAGGGAGGCATAGAAATGGGGAGAACAGAACAAGAGAGGAACATTGAAGGAAAGAGAAAGTCTGGAAGGGAGAGTTGAGGAGATAAATGAAGAGGAAGCTCTTAAAGGGGACGTTTGAAACACGGGAGTTACGTCTCTCCATTTCTTCTTGTCCTGACTGCTTTCAACACAACACATTTCACATGACGCAGCTCTCTCCTTCTTTATCTCACTTTCCCTCGCTTCCTCTCTATCCCTCCATATGACCACCGCCACTTCCTCTCTCCACCCCCCCCCCCCCCTCCCTCCCTTCCTTCCTTCCTTCCCTCATGCATGGTTGGGTCCAGGCCTTTTGCTCCCACTCCAGCAGAGCAGTACCAAAAGTGGCCAGCAGGGGTATTGAAGTTCTCTGCATGCATCTGGGTGTCCAAGTGTGTTGATGCTCTCTCTCTCTCTCTCTCTCTCTCTCTCTCTCTCTCTCTCTCTCTCTCTCTCTCTCTCAAAGAGAGAAAAACAACAACAAAAAACTTCTACTGCTTCCTCGTGCATATGATTTCATGTGGAGTGAGACTCTATTACTAATATTTAAATGTCGGTTTCACCTCTTAATAGAGTGGTTTGGAACTTTTGTGTTGTTTTGATAATCGATTTGTTGTCATTTTTCTAAAATAATGGCAAAACAAATTGGTTTCTGCTTCTCAGATGTGAATATTATCTGGTTTTCTAAGTATTACGGGATTTTGAACTCATTGAACTTTTGTAGTGACCAAAAGAAATGATGGTCAAAGCAACAAAAGAAATGCAGGGTTGTAATAAATCAGAAGGTTGCTCCATCGTTTCCTGTCATAGAAGTAAAAACAAACACACACACACACACACACACACACACACACACTGACACACAGGGCCAGCAAAGCGTGACTCAACAGAAATCTCTATCAGTCTCTTTTTCTCTCTGTCGACAACCTCCTTCTCATTTTCTTTCATTCTCTCTCTTTCCTTCCTTCCATCTCTCTTCACTTTCTTTCTCCCCCTTTCCCCATCACTGCACACACACACACACACACACACACACACACACACACAGCCCTCCAGCCCCCCCGTCAGCCGTGCCCCTCCTCTGTGGGCACCGTGCCCAGAGACAGGCAGCATGAGCTGGGCAGGAGCCCCAGGCGAAGCCCCCTAGGAAACCTAGAAAACATAGTGAAGGAGGCAAGTGAGCGAGGGAGCATATGAGGTGTGGGGAGGGAAAAGAGGGGGAAGGGTTAATAGGAGAGGAGGGTGAAGAGAGGGTATAGGAGAAGCGGGGAATCGAGCGGAGAGAGGATGAAGAGATAAGAGGATGCAAGAGCAGGGGAGACATGCAACAGAGGAGAGGATAAGAGGAGGGGGGGGACAAAAGGAGATTAGAAAAATAGATAGATCAATAGATAGAGAGCGACGGAGAGAAGAAGAAAAAGAAAGATACAACGCAAAAGGAAAGTGTGAGGCGGGGAAGAGAGAAAAGAGGGAGCTGGGCAGACAGCCAGCTCTCCCAGGAGAGAGAGAGGTCAGAGCAATGGACACATCTCTGTGTGTGTGTGTGTGTGTGTGTGTGTGTGTGTGTGTGTGTGTGTGTGAAAGACAGCGGCGAGAGATGGAGGGAGGAGGAGAGAATACAGAGGAGGGGGAGAGCAGTGGAGCACAGAGGACTTGTATAAGATACATACTGAATGCTGGAAATGTGACCTTGGAAATCCACATCTGTGTTTGTGCGCCCGTTGGACACGCGAAGGACACGGCCCTCAAGAAATACCGCGAAAGAGCCCAAAGCAGCCGCGTTACGACGTCTCTGAATACTTCCTGAGACTTCTCTGAAAGAGAAGCGTCTTTCACGACGTGTCCCTGAAGAGGCTTTTCATGAAAACGGCTCAAGAGTTACGGAGATGTTTCCCTCCGTTCATCCGGCCTCCCGTTTTGTTCTGTTTACTTGTTCATGAAGCGATGTACCTGTCCCTCGTAAGCTAGACAAAGCATGTACGGCCTTTGTTGACGTGACGCAGCGTAGTCCTAACGCAGCGTAGTCAATCTAACGACTGATCTCTGATCAGTCGTTAGATTGACCGAGCGAAAAAGAGGAAACGTGACTCAGCGTTGTTGTCCTTGGACGACAATGGAGATATGGCACGATAAGACGTATCAGCCTTTGGCTACACCTCCAATATGATCATTTTATTCTTGGTTTTAGTCTTTTTATATGATATTTTGACAATAAAAAGTACAAAACCGGCCAAATACTTAAAAAAAATGAAGAATTATGGCTTTAAAACCCAGTTTTCCCCTCGTGTGTGTGTACAGTTAATAACACTGAGAGCATTGTGGGTTATACGAGGACATCTGCGTGTGTGCGTGTTCATGCAAGGGCAGTGCAGGTTATGGAGCGCTGTGTGTGTGTGTGTGTGTGTGTGTGTGTGTGTGTGTGTGTGTGTGTGTGTGTGTGTGTGTGTGTGTGTGTGTGTGTGTGTGTCAATAACAGTATCTGGAGGCCACAGGATTACGTGACCTTGCATGCCACATGTGCTGTCTCCCTCTCACTCACTCACTTACACACACACACACACACACACACACACACACACACTCAAACACAAAGCCCCATGAAATGGTCTGACTCCTAAGGGTCTTTAGGGGGCTCCGGCTTTGGTCACGGAGGGCTCGGAGACAAGGAGGAGGAAAGAAGAGAAAGATGAGAGGAGATGTTCTGGGTAGAAACAGGCAAGAAGAAAGGAACGAAGGAGGAGGAAAAAGAAGAAGAGAGAGGAGAGGCAAACATGAAAAGAGAAAATATATCTCCCACATTCTACATGCACACGTTTCCAATTTTCTCTGCCGAATATGATGTGGAGGACTTGGAACTGTATTGAAGTTGCTGTCTGAGCATGTTCACTGGAAATGTTATTCTCCCCATCCAGGAAGTGTGACATCGTCATTACACACAACGTCATAGGTTCACGAACGTTTCCTTTAGAGCACAGAAGAGGAGGATGAAGAGCACAGGGAGGAACATAAACAGAGAGCAGGTGGAGGAGGTGAACTTAAGGACATGGATGGATAAAACTGAGACCCTAAGGGCTATGTACATTATTTCACCTGCTGTGTGCGTGTGCGTGCGTGCGTGTGTGTGTGTGTGTGTGTGTGTGTGCATCTTTCTCTCATCCATGCTTACATCTCTGTTATCATTCACCTCCCCTCTCCATCGATCTCCTCTGTCTTTGGATGGTTCTCGGTTCGCGCTGCAGAGTTGGTGTGTCCCTGCATGTGTGAGGCTGAGTTTGCATGTGTGTGTGTGTGTGTGTGTGTGTGTGTAGTTTGCAAATTTATCGGTACACCTGTTCTGGATGTTTGTGTGTGCTAGTGTGTGTCTGTGTGTTACTGCATTTGTTTGAGAGTGTGTGTGTGTGTGATCTGTTTGAGTCTTTATATTTGTCCGTGTTTGTGTGTGTGTATGTGTGGGCCCACACTATCCCTTGCTGTGTGTGTGTGTGTGTGTGTGTGTGTGTGTGTGTGTGTGTGTGTGTGTGTTTGCCACAAGCCCCAGTGAGATCCAGCGAGCATGACGGAGAATGACAGGTTGATTTATGGCAAGGCTATAAGTAGAATGACTACTGCGAGAGAGAGAGAGAGAGAGAGAGAGAGAGAGAGAGAGAGGGTGTGCACTATGGGTGTGTGTGTGCGTGTGTGCATGTGTGTGTGTGTGTGTGTGTGTGTGTGTGTGTAAGAGAGAAAAACACGGCAGGGAAGGATGCAAAAAACGTGTTGGTAAGGAAAGATGGTGGAGGGAGAGAGGGAGCGATGGGGATGATGAGGGAAAAGAGGATGAGAGAGAGAGAGAGAGCTGCATGACAGGGCTAAAAAATGACAGATATTTGGGGGAGAGCAGGACGGAAAGAGAAGAGAAAGTAAAGAGAGGGGTCTGAAAAAAGACTGATTGGGAACGTGGGAGTGGGATTAAGACGCCTATTTGCATATTGCTAAGAACGACAGAAAGAAAGAGAGGAAATATGTCCACTCTTCAAGCTGCTGGCACCAAATGATGGATGGAGTAGAAAGAGATACAGGCGGAGGGAAAGTTTACTTGTGGTTGGCGAAGGAGCCCCCGCCAGTCGGTGTAATGACGAGCAGCGCCGGGCCGGGCTCACAGAGAGCCTCAATGGGAAAATAACATTATCTCCACAATTACATTTACATTTTTAGACATTTAGCCGATGTTGTTATGCAGAACGACAAAAAGGGGAAACGAGCTTCGGTTCCCAGATCGGCATCGAGGAGAACGTTCAGGAGCTCTGGCGATTAGCGCAAATGTATGGGGGGGGGGGGGGGGGGGGGGGGCATACATTTTATGATTGATATTGTGTCAGGGAGCCCAAAAAAAAAAGTCCCCGAAATTGGGATCAAATATTTTTTGTGGTGGTCCCCAAACACCCAGAAAAAAGTGACTAAAGAAAGTTGGAATTTTTGTTTTTTTAATCAATATTTTATTTTGAAAAAGGACCAGACGCGTTCTGTTATTTCCGTACATATAAAGTCTTTATATTTATGTGTGGAAAAGTACGTTTTGAGTGTTTTTCCCGGGGCCTTGCAGGACCACGTTATTACTCATCTCACTTCTCTCACGTGTCTGCTTCTTTGTTTTTGTTTTTTTTGTGTTTATTCTCAAAAGCAGAGTACACATATACTTATACATTGCACATGTTATTTTTCATGCCCCCCCCCTCCCCATCCCATCCCAACACAGAAAAAATCGAACAAATCGCACTGCTTCAATTTTCAAAAATCACATTACAGTATTAATAGTTCAAGTATTACACAAAAGTAAAACATAGTGTAGGAGGTAATACAGTCAAACAGAAACCAGAAATTAGTAAATTATTGCTATTATTAGTTCCTACAACAGCGTCAAGACAACTTCACGTTGCTGATTATTAACAACAATTATTTAAACACCTTTTTAAAAGTTCATTTTTGCAGATGATCCCGAAGGTTGATTATCCGACTGACCTCCGACTGACCTCTGACTGACCTCTGACTGACCTCTGACTGACCTCTGACTGACCTCTGACTGACCTCTAACTCGGGTTCAACGTCGTTCTCACAGTGGCTGATTTAAACATGAGCTTATACAAATTAATCCTTAATCAACATACCATACTCAATATCTTTGTATTAATTTGAGGAAATGATAAGCCTTTTATTAGATTGTTTTGAGAGATAAAGAGAGAGAGACATTGGGTTTGACTTTTACCACATTAAACCTACATTATTGCAGGTTATTGCATTTAAGGGGCATTCCCGCAATTCACTAAGTCTGTTTATTCTCTAGACTCCAGTACAACATTTGAAAACGTGCAATATCTAATGATTTAATGAAGAGACATTATTGAACTGTATGGGGGGGGATCCAGTGTTTTTGGAGCTTGACCCAATCTAGTTACTGTAAATCAGGATAAGCTCTTTTTCTGAGTCTTTCAGTCATTTTTGTTACGTCCCTCACACAAACACCCACATACATATAAAATAAACTAAGTTAGTATCACAGTGAGGAATGTTCTGTTTCAGGGTCCCACATTGTCTCGCTAAAGACATAATAGTTTGACCAGACAGTGAACTCACGATGAAGCAATAGGTCGCCTTAATCTGATCAGGGCTTCGTTTTTAAATGTCAGAGATAAGAGGACGGAGGCATGCGTTCAATCACAGGAGACGGCAGACGGTCGGTTCATTCCTTAACGGGCTAATTCCATCTGAACTCTGCGTCGTGAGATTCATCCGGTTTTAAGGGGGAAAGTCTGAAACACACACACACACACACACACATAAACACACACAAACACACACAAACACACACCTGCTAGAACAATTTCTCCCATGACAACCTGGCAACCAAAAGGGCTTTGAAGCCCAGGTCAGTAGTGTGTGTGTGTGTGTGTGTGTGTGTGTGTGTGTGTTTGTGTGTGTGTTTCTTAACATCAGTGCAACAAACTGTTTCTTTCTCTTTCCACGTCTTTTTGGTTGCTCTCCTCTTTTATTTTGCATCCCTTCATCTTTTCTTTTCTGTTTTGCTTCGGAAGCTGCTCTCCTCTCTCTCTGCCCTCAGGTGGAATTTTTTTTTTTAAGTGAGAGAATGCCGAAGAAATCCAGAAAGGCAATAACGAGTGTTTTCAAGAAAGGGAGCGAGGAAAGGGGAGGAAGGAGTGTGAGAAATGTGAACGAGGGAGGGAGGGAAAGAGAGAGAGAGAAGTCTTTGATCTCTCTCCTGGTGGGAGTTGGTCTTGGCATGCAGCCAGAAAACCCAACGGCGCTCACACACACACACACGCACACACACACACACATTTCGGTCTAGCTGGCCTGCTCCAGGGCTTTGTTGATTATTTCTGCTGGGAGGATCAAAGAAGTCAAATCCATCCTCCCTCCATCCATCCATCCTCCCTCTGTCCATCGTTCACCTGTCTGTCTCCTCGCCGGTCCATCTGTCCAGGCATCCGTCAGCCACTCTTCTCTCCGAGGGATGGATTCAGTTGTCAGGGTGGCTCGGCTCGACTCCCCTGAACAAAGAGCCTTCTGGTCTCCGTGGCTTCGAATCCCACTTCGGACAATTGACTTTCTTCCTCCAAAACGGAGATCCTTTTGTTTAAGTGTTAAACGAGTGGGAGGGGAGCCTGATGAGTCATCCCTTCAGGACACCTTGAGGTTTTCTTAAACAATATACATGACATTGTCATCCTGCTGTGTTACTGTAAATAGAATGAAAATTAAAATGTTGCATCATAGAATAGAATAGAAGAATAGAATTATACTTTATTAATCCCCAAGGGGAAATTTGTGGACACAGTAGCACCAATAAACTAAACACACGAGAATAAAGTATACATATAAGAAAAAAAGAAAAAGTGACTGTGCATAAACTATACAAGTGAAATATAAAATACGAAATAATATATATATGTATATATACACAACATATAGGCAAATATGTATATATACACACAACATATGTGCAAATATTCAGAAGTGTAAAAATTAAATAAAATGTGCAAAATTCAAAGTGCCTTGTGTTTTCTCCTCATCAGCCTAATCACCTTCATCCGGTCTTAGATCCTTTTCTCTTTTCCTAAATATGGAGAATCTCCTGGATCGACTCCAGAACACGCAGACTTCTTTAAGGACTTTGTCAAGTGACAAACCTCATTTGTTTACACGTTCTGCGCTTTGAAACGACATTGGAGAGGGCCACCCATCAGACGTCCCACAATCCTTTGCTACGATCAATGAGCTTCCGGTGATAGCGCTTAGAAAGCTGACAATGAAAAGCATTTAAAGTCACGTAGCTGTCAGTTGTCAGGATGGCCGAGCGGTCTAAGGCGCCAGACTCAAGGATAATCCTTCCGCTGAATACGGGACTTCTGGTCTCCGTATG
>CM070089.1:11312471-11327471 GCA_036178185.1 Liparis tanakae | reverse complement strand
CGCTCACACTGCTGCTGGTACTGCTGGTGTTGCATAAAAGCGGCGCCCATCCTCCGGCTCCCCCCCCCAGGTCCAAACCGCCAGCGTGGTCAGCACCGTTGTTCCGTGAGCTCATAAAGCAAAGCGGGCCGCCGATCACTCACACACGGCGGTCTGGTGAAGGATGTCGAGTCTCACGATGATGATGGCTGACTGCAGCTCACACTTCACACACCTTTTCACGCCCCACAACATTCATGAGGAGACGAATGTCATGTTTTCAAAGACAAACTACAGTTATTTTATTTTTTCCCTTGCCTGGAAACCAATCCAATTTTTTTTCATTTTTTGTTTCTTTTAAATAAAAGATAAAATAATATATATATTAAAATAATGTTTTTCTGTTTAAATAGGAAAACATATCCTTTTAAATAGATTTTTTAAATGGATTTATATATTTGTTTATATATACAGTATTATTATTTTTAACTCACACACGCACACACATATACACATGTACAAATGCATCTGTCATTCTTTCTTCTTCTCCTTCTAATTATTACTATTTATTACTTTTTTCTTTTATCACAATGCTCTGACTTTATGATGTTATGTCCATTGTTTTATCGTCCACATTGTCTATATTTTATTAAATTTTACACTGCTGTATTTGCATATATGTTGTGTATATATACATATATAGTTTATTTTGTATTTTATATTTCACTTTGTATACTTCATGCACAGTCACTGTTTCTTTATTTCTTTCTTATATTTATATTTTATTCTTGTGTGTTTAGTTTATTGGTGCTACTGTGTCGACAAATTGCCCCTTGGGGATTAATAAAGTATATTTCTATTCTATTCTATTCAATTGTCCTCTAGGTGTTATGTCTGTCTATGGGTCTTTTATCTTATAATAACATTTATTTAAAATTTTAATAAATAAAAAATAGACAATACAGTTAGCTGAGTTTGTATTTAGAGGACGAGCTATGCTTGGCAACATGTAATCACCAGTTTCAGTCTTTTCGCCACCCGGAGGTGGAGGGCACCGACAAGTTCGGTAAACGCCCGTCACCTCGTAGTGAGGACACGTCGGAAAACAACGACTTTGAAAACGTAGACGTAGAAACCCGCGTCGGCTACTTGACCGTGTCTTCGCGGTCCTTCGCGTCCTTCCTCGATTGGTCGCGACCCGATTATGGCGTGGCCCTGTTCTAGGAGAAGAGACGCGCTGTGAGGTCTGCCAGGGGTTCGTTTCCACGCGGGTAACCGATTACAGGCGTTGCTGACCTTGTTGTCCACGCTAGCAGCTGTTGTGCAGTTAAATTCACCGTTTTATAGTTATTTTACGGCCAGCGTGCGGAGGAAGCAGCTGTTATTGGAGCGATTAGCGCGGCGTGTCCGGCGTCGCCGTCGGCCCGCGGAGATGAAGTCTGAAGGCTCGGTTTGAGACCATGAGGAGGGCGATGGACCCAACATGAGAATACTTTACTTATGTTGATAACGCTTATTTTGTTCTGCATCGTGAATTTCACAAAGAAACTGCAAACGAACAAAAGCAAAAATAAAAAACAGACAACAACTAAAAAGTGTGTTGACCAAATGTATCGACCCGCAATCTAGTGAAGCTTTAATTTGTAAGGAAATGTAGTAAATCATGTGTGTGTGTGTGTGTGTGTGTATGTGTGTGTATGTGTGTTTGTGTGTATGTGTGTATGTGTGTGTATGTATGTATGTGTGTGTATGTGTGTGTGTATGTGTCTGGTTTGTGTTTGTTTGTGTGCGTGTATGTGTGTGTATGTGTGTGTGTATGTGTGTGTATGTGTGTGGGTGTGTGTATGTGTGTGTAGGTGTGTGTGTTTCTGTGTGTGTGTATGTGCGTGTGTATGTGTGTGTCTGTGTGTATGTGTGTGGGTGTGTGTAGGTGCGTATGTGTGTATGTGTGTGTGTTTGTGCGTGTATGTGTGTGTGTATGTGTGTGTATGTGTGTGGGTGTGTGTATGTGTGTGTAGGTGTGTGTGTGTGTGCTTGTGTGTGTATGTGTGTATATGTGTGTGTGTGTTTCTGTGTGTGTTTGTGTATGTGTGTGTGTTTGTGTGTGTATGTGTGTATGTGCGTATGTGTGTGTGTTAGAGTGAGACCTGCAAGTAAAGTTTGAAAAAAACTATTTTTTCCCCACAATATTTGTCTCAGGACATTACAGAGGTTAGAAGTATCAAGCATGACTTTTTATTATTAGTTCTATAATACTTCATAATATTTTCTGTAACCAAGCAACCAATCAGCTTCCTGTTCATCCCCTCATCATGCCGCTGTGATACTGATGTGATATTCATTTCCACGAATGTCAAAAGGGCGGAAATCCTCTCTGAGATGTTGCTGAAGGTCTGTTTATTATTAAATGGAAACGTAGTAGTGTGGATTCAGCCTGAGGCAAAACCTTCTGAAACATCATTTACTGATCTCCTTAGACCACAGTAAAGCATCATCACAGTACTAATCAATCTTTAAGGTTTTTGGAGCCTGTGCATGTTTGTTTTTTTAGCCTTTTCCTATTAATTCTCTCTTTATATCTGTATTTTCCTATTTTTATCTCTTTCTTGCTCTTTTCTGCTCATGACACGGAGCAGCTTTGCCAAAGCTCCTGAACACAACGGGAAATCTGAGTCGCCTCCTCATCCTCGCTCTCCGAGGGATTGGGGAGACATTCTCTCTTTTTCCTTTCTTTTTCATCTGCGTATGTATGTTGTGTGTTTTTATATTTGTTGTTGTTTTCATGTGCATGTTGCCTGTGCCGGCTCAGGTCCCCCACCCCGACTCTTTTACTCCCATCCCTTCCTCTTTTATCCTGACAATAATCCTTTTAAGAGGAAACATTTTTTTTTAAAAAGGTGCAGGAGTGGAGGGAAGAAAGGAAAGGAGGAGGGAAGGAGGGAGGGAGGAAAACATGAAATAGTAGCAGTGGAAGCTGAAATAAGCAAAGCAGAGAAGAAGTAAGAGGAGCGGCGGGAGAAAGGGAAGTCGAGATCGTAATGAGAGATGGAAAGAAAGGGGGGGAGGGAGGTGGCAGCGAGGTGAGGGGGAGGTGAGGAGTGTCAAGTGTCACATTTACACATGTGTGGGAGGGGAGGAGGGGGGAGGGAGGAGGGGGAGGGAGGGGGGGAGGGAGGGGAGGCCACAGAGGTAGACTCGCACTGTATGTGGTGACAGGACAGTGTTATAGCAAAAATCAATACGCCCGTCTGCACTATGTGTGTGTGTGTGTGTGTGTGTGTGTGTGTGGCCGGTTTTAATTGAAGTCTTGTGTCAGCGCCATAGTAACAGAGACTATGGGATGTTCAGAGCCGTATTCACATCAACGTTCACCACACACAGCTCCCTGTTCTGTGAATCTCGTGTCCTTTAAATTTTGTTATTTTGGAGGGTAAATAAATACGATTACACGTGTATGATGTGCAGTGAACGTGTACTATCTGATTATTATTATTATTATTATTATTACCATCTGATGAATAGATCATCTTAGGAGGCGTGTGTTTGAATCCCTGTTATCCTGCATACTAACGTCTCGGAGCGTTCTGCCCGTCAGTTGTCTCCTTAGGGTTCTCACATCAGCCGCACCTGACCCGGTCACAGCTGCTACCCCCCCCCCCTTCCCCCCTCTCCCCCCCTCCCCTCCCCCCGGCATAAATACATGTGTTCAGGATCTGCGATGTAGATACATCTGTCTCGCGTTGCAGAGGAGCCCTCCAATCTGACGCCGGAGTAAACCTACGCCTGAGATGTCTATCCTGTCTACTCTATTCTGTAGGATTCCTGTTAACCTCGTGTGGAATATGAAGTTTGTCCACTTTAAATAAAGACTGATTGATTCAGGCAGTACTAAAAAGAAGTGGGATGAGTGAGTTCTAGACGCTAAAGAATCTGATAGGAATCTAATGTGAGGCGTATTGAGGCCCTCAGCATCTTCTCATCACCAGGTCATCTAAAGGATCTTTTGTGTGCCTGGATTAGGGGAATTAGACTAATGACGGATACTTAAGTGACAACGTTGAGACACAATGAGATGTTCTTTGCGATGTTCTGCTCTGCGTCTGATGTTTTACCGGATGACAGACGAGTCGAAGTATGAAGAAAGGATCAAATGATGAAAAGGCGAGGCGCGGCCTGAGTTAAACTGCATTGGAATAACAAATTCATCTATCGGGTCAAAGGTCAAGGTCATGAAAAGGTCAAAATCTTATTTTTTTACCATAGCGTGGTCAATTTATATCCAATTGGCATGCAACTAATGCCAAAATGTTCATAATTCAATGCCCACTCTTATGATATGTGAAGGTATGCGCTCTACTGAGAGCCCGTTCTAGTTTATTTCTGTCTTAGTCTGGTAAAAGGTTGTTCAAATGTTCATTGTTTTACAAGGAAATTCCCATCCAGTCTTACTAACTCCAGTGCCTCCACAGCCTGGTGTTTGGCATTGGGAAAGTCCAGTGCTACAAACTCCACCCCAGTAGCTCCTGGATCCACACCCAGAACTTTATCTCCCTTTACCCGCCCTGACTGTCACATCGCCCACCTCCCACCTCCTCCTTCACCTCTGAGTCCGACCACCAGAAGCCTAAAGTCCGTTTAGCTCCACCTGCTCCGTCTGCACGCCCCGCCGTTGGATCTGTGTTCACTCGCTCGCCCAGCTGAGCTCCTCTCGCCTCGGTTTCCGCTTGTCGATGTTGCATTTTCAGCAGTTATGGAATGAAATATTGATAGAGTTCCTTCGGGGAGACACTTCCCCTCTTGATGTAACGGTACGCCGAGGACACAGAGCATGAAACGTAGAAAACACACACAGGGACATCAAGACTGAAGGAAGGGTGAAGGACTATCGCTGCGTGGGGATGTAAGTCTTGAGGAGCAGTCACGTGTGTGTGTGTGTGTGTGTGTGTGTCTTTGATCAAACTGGTCTATTTGACAGAAAAGCTCTGGAGAGACAGATTTTCTGACAAAGCGAGAGAGAGAGAGAGAGAGAGAGGGGAACAGAGTTGTGATTCATCGTTCGCTCGTAGCATTTGCATTAAAACATTTATGCCGTAGTGGAGAAAACTAAAACATAAATTAGGAGAAGAAAGAAAAAGAAGAAGAAGAAAAACAGTCATTCACGTCTTTCTGGTCTGCCTTCTTCCCGTCTTTTCGTTTCCTTCCTGCTCTCTCACTTTTCCTCCCGGTTTCCCTCTCTTTCATTACTCTTTGGCGTCCTCCCTCCCTCTACCCCTCCCTGTGCTGTGCATCTCTCAGCCTCTGTTTCCCTCCGACTCCCCCTCTTTTCTCCCTGCTCGTCACACACGCACACACACACGCACGCACACACACACACACACACGGACACACACACACCAAGCCGCGCTGACACTTAAACTAAGTGCACCACACACACACACACACACACCCTTACTCCCTCCTCTTACCACCCACACAGAAACAAGGACACATACAGACCACAAAACACTCACACACACACACACACACACACACACACAGACACACACACACACACACACACACACACAAGATCCCCCCCACACACAGAGTACTTTCAGCACTTTCTTCTTTACCATACTCAGCAAGATCAGATGTCAACCCAACTGACACCACACACACAGAGGCTGTATTTTTCTTTTCACCACGCTCTGTTTCCTCCTCCCTCTTATAGAATATATGCATTTTTAAAAAACCCTCCCACACACACACACACACACACACACACACACACACACACACACTCACACTCACACGCAGTGAGCAACGCCGCATGATTGGTTAACCTCTACGCACGACAGTCACGAGAGGGAGAAAGATGAAGGAACACAGATGTTTAGGGCAGTCAAGGAGAGGAGATATGACGAGGAAGGAGGGAGGGGGGGAGAAGAGGAGGGTCGGAGAGTTTAAAGGGAAGGAGAACAAAAACAGACAAATTCATCATTCAACGATGGCGACATGATAGCCTAACCTTTAGCTACACATGTAAGCAAAGAGCAGCTATTGGAGCGTGCATGCAGGACACAAATGGCTCTGCGGAGAGAATAAAACATGAATAAATTATTTTCAAAACCACCACAAGCCTAGACGCTCTGAAACAAACTCACACACACACACACACACACACACACACACACATGCACGGACAATTAAATGACATGCATATTCTCATGCAGGCAGTAGGCAATGACACGGACGCACACACACAAACGCATGTGTATCCTGTGCTTACTGACACATGAGATAATTTGACATTACACACACACACACACACACACACACACACACATGTCATGTTCACATACACAATACATTGAACTGCACAGCACAGGCAGTTTATAATAGTCCGCCTTAATATTTAACTATTGTGTTAACTTCAACCATTACATCAGAGTACTTCCAACTTCATTTTTGTATCATGAAGAAAACGTGTGAATTAATACCCTAAACTACCCAGCAGTCTACATATTTATTTTAGTTTAGTTTATTTTATTTCGGTAATATACAAAAATCTAAATTTTACAACAAAAGAAGAAAGAGTCAAGTACCCTAACCTATGATTTCATGAGAAACCTTAATTCAGATAATCATATACATATACCCATATAAATACATACATATATATACCCAAACATATATACATATACACATGCACATATATATACACATATACATACACATACATACACATTCACACACCCATATACATATACACACACACTTACATAAATCCACACACATACATATTTACATAAAACAAAACAAAACAACAACAAATATTGACCTCCCGGCTCAGACTTTGACCCAAGGGGCTTGCCGTAGTTGTGAATCAGACTTTTTCCCTGTGAAGTCAAGGATTAGAAAATCATTTTAACTCCAATTAAAGTGTTTTGGAAGATCCGGCATAAGCTGTCGGATTGTTTATAACCTGTCTGATCATTTGACTGCCTGCCCGGTCTTGCTTTCTTCCTAGATCAGCATTTACTGAAGCAGTAGCAGCTGAAGTACCTTGCTCAAGGGCATAGTGGCAGTGGCCAGTGAAGGACTGGAGAGTGGTTTCAAGTCATTCGTTTGGTCGACTTCCGGTGAAAAAAAACGCCTCCCTGAAGGCAACCGCTGCCCCTGATATATATTTAAGTGCAGGCTGCCTTCAGCGACACACACACACACACACACACACACACACACACACACACACACACACATATGCGCACACACAGGGCAGCACGGCCACACACCATGGGTACGAGCCAGATTTGGCTCCGTCCTCATGTCTGCCATACGGTTTATTCCTCCCCGCTGTGCACACCCTGCAGGCCAAACACACAGCTCTCTGAGTGTGTGTGTGTGTGTGTGTGTGTGTGTGTGTGTGTTGGGGAGGGGGGGTTTAAGTAACGTTGTTTTTACTGTGGATATACTGCTACTATAGCTGTTCCTGGTGGGATGAATTCACTAGTATCCTCCACACTAGCTGTAGACTATTGGACATGGGTATGTTATGAATTATATTTGTGTTGTACACTTTAGTGCAACAAATTGATTTTCCTTCCTGGCATGCCATTTGATGGGACGCGTATGTGTTTTCTACGGTTTGAGCTTATGAAACGTCTCGGAAAACGAAAAGCAGCCGAAAAATTTGCCTTCAAAAAACAGTCTCAGACGGAGACTCCTTTTTTAATAAGCATGAGTGGTTTTAACAAGACTCAATGGCTTTGACAGATGACAAGAACATGCGTTGTAATTACAATAATGTAAAAGTGTTATGACGTTAATAACACTTTTACATGCATTTTGGATTTTCCAGCCACATTCACGTGAAGGTTGCTCTCAGAAATAAGGGACAGGAGAGACGTCTGCTCAGACGCTGAAGACACCAGCTGCCTCCAGACCACTCATTGGGATGCAAGTGTAGCCAATCACACGGCACAGGTGTTGCTATTAACCTGTGTTTATGTTGGCGGTGTAAAATAGTGATTTGATCGATGGACGCAGGACTTTACTGTTCGCCTCGCTGAACTGACAATTAGATAAGTCAACATAACTACCGTCGTTTTGAACCATCGTGAAGCTCAATGCAGGTGGAAAACAATCATGGGACAGGTGTGCCGTTTCAGTGTATAGACAATAGAATAATTACACATATAAATATACATATATACAGTATATGTAATTATTCTAATATATATATATATATATGTAATTATTCAAGTATATATATATATACATATATATATACATATATATACTGTATATGTAATTATTCTAGTATATATATATATACATATATATACATATATGTAATTATTCTAGTATATATATATACATATATATATTGTATATGTAATTATTCAAGTATATATATATACATATATATATACTGTATATGTAATTATTCTAGTATATATATATACATATATATATATACATATATATGTAATTATTCTAGTATATATATACATATATACATATATATGTATATATACATATATACATATGTATATATACATATGTGTATGTGTGTATGTGTGTGTGTGTGTGTGTGTATGCAGATCCAGGTGTAGGAAAAGACGGCAAGACATGTATAGACAGAGAAAGCAAAATCAAGAAGCTAAGATACACAAATGCAGCAGAAATAAAGAAGAAAGGAGGCAGACAGAAAGAGAGAGAGAGAGAGGGTGGAGAGACAGCCGTCTCTGTGAACCTGCAGAGACAAGCTCAGTCAGGCTGCCTGGGCGAGAGAGGGAGGGAGAGAGAGGATGTTTTGACAGCTCGGAGCCATCACAGCAGCAGAAGGCAGGCTGTGTGTGTGTGTGTGTGTGTGTGTGTGTGTGTGTGTGTGTGTGTGTGTGTGTGTGTGTGTGTGTGTGTGTGTGTGTGTGTGTGTGTGGGTGCAGGTGTTTGTGTGTCTGTGCACGTACTGTGTGTGTGTGTGTGTGTGTGTGTGTGTGTGTGTGTGTGTGTGTGTGTGTGTGTGTGTGTGTGTGTGTGTGTGTGTGTGTGTGTGTGTGCATGCACACAAAAGAGCAAGGGAAGAGACAGACATTGACGTTTCTCCTGATTCTGAGACAAAGGGGGTTAAAGTAGGTCTAGCACAGCCTGGATGAAGGTCCAACATATGTGTGTGTGTGTGTGTGTGTGTGTGTGCGTGGTGTGTGTGTACATGTGGTGTGTGTGTACATGTGGTGTGTACATATTGATATGTTTCAGGGCGCCTGCCTACCAGGTCCCATCATGCATCATTCTGCTCACGACGGGTACCACCTCCTCATTAGAGCGCTGTGTGTGTGTGTGTGTGTGTGTGTGTGTGTGTGTGTGTGTGTGTGTGTGTGTGTGTGTGTGTGTGTGTGTGTGTGTGTGTGTGTGTGTGTGTGGCTCGTTTTAAAGGCATCTCCCCACATCGCGTCCTCTCTCTCTCTCGTCGTGGAGAAGAGGAGGACGAGCGGCCCCTACTCTTCATCGGCCTTCATCCCACTTATCCTTCACACAGCTCCGGGCGGTCGCACTCGGGGGGGAGGGGGCAGCTCTCGACCAACAGCGTCTTCTGCGGCTCAGGGGCGGTTGGAGGTAAGGCGCCTTGCTCAAGGGCACCTTGAAGGAGGGGAGAGAGTCACTCACATGAAGTGTCTTTTAACCCGGACCGGTCTGGGGATTCGCACCATTGACCCTCCAGCCACAAGCCTGCGTGCTTCTTTTGGCTGCTGCCTTTGGGCTACTGCTGCTGCAGCTGCCTGTGATCCACAGCTCGTGTTTTGGGATTCAAACGTTTTGGAAACAGCGGCTTTACGACTTCACGGGACACGAGAGCTCCGTTTGAACATCTTGGGGTTTCTGGGAAACGAGCTGCAAACACGCGGCGGTCAACAAGCGGTCGCCTGTTTGCACTTCCAGCATCTTATTGAAATGGAAGTTCATGGTCACCTGATGAATGTAAATCCAGTGCGCTCTTTTTTACCTTTGCATTGAAAATGTTATTATATTTTGGGATTGATTGGGTCAAAGGTCAAAGGTCAAGGTCATGAAACGGTCAAAATTTTCTTTTTACTATCGCGCGGCCAATTTATATCCAATTGACATGCAACTAATGCCAAAATGTTCATAATTCAATGCCCAATCTTGTGATATGCGAAGGTATGAGCTCTACCGAGTGCCCCTTCTAGTTTAACTTTGCATTGAAAATGCGGAAGGTTATGTTTTGATCGCCGTGTATATTAATTAATTTATTTATTTGTATGCGTGTTCCTCGCATAAGTCAAAAAGTATTAAACCAAATCGCATGAAATTTGGTGGGATGATTGGTTATTATCCGGGAACCATTTGATTAGATTTTGCGATCGATCGGGTCAAAGGTCAAGGTCATGAAAAGGTCAAAATCTTCTTTTTACCATAGTGCGGTCAATTTATATCCAATTGGCATGCAACTAATGCCAAAATGTTTATAACTCAATGCCCGATCTTGTGATATGCGAAGCTATGCGCTCTACCGAGTTCCCGTTCTAGTTTGGCTCTGTTTTTGGTCTCTACGAAATATCAGAGGAACAAATCTGCCATTTGGTGTGGCTGCCTTGTGGTATCAAGAGTGGTGAGAGCGAATCAGAAAAGTGAAGCTGCGATCCCCGAGGAGCTACTGCCGCAATAAAGCTCAACAGTAGTAACGATGGTTGATGGCCCTTTGTAGGTTTGGTCACAAGAGGAACCGTTTCACCTCCGATTGAGCTTTAGCTTCATTCAAGCTCAACCGATCTCTGAACATCCGGAAGATACGCCGCAACAACGGCAAATAAAACACTCCCCTTCATTTCCAGAGGAACGGGCGGTCCGGTTTGCACGCTGACTTTTCTCCTGACAGTCCGTCTCACAGATTCTCGCCAGACAGCCAAGGCACACGAGCGAACCGCGTTGACAAGAGTGCGTGTCACGGAGAAGATGGTTGTCATTTTAAGAGGCGGAATGACGGGCGGGTTGCCTGTGTGGCTGTATGTTCATGCTTGCATGTGTGTTAACAATGTAGCTCTGTGTCCCCCGTGTCAAAGCCTGGCTAAATCAAGTCAACCATGCTGTGCCTGTGTAGACTAGTGTGTGTGTGAGTGTGTGTGTGCATGTGTGTGTGTGTGTGTGTGTGTGTGTGTGAGTCAGTCCAGATCAATAAGAACTAATCAATAGGAGAAGACAGCTAGAAGGACCTTGGGGACGGCAGATACACACCCGGTGTACACACACACACACACACACACACACACACAGGCCCTCTTTGTATTCCATGCCGACTTTCTCTCTTTATCTTCTCTCACTCCACCTCCCGTGTCTCTTTTCTCCGTGCTTCTCTCTTTTCTTTCTTTCTTCGTCTCTTCTTCACACAAAAACTCAATAATCTCACTATTTTTCTCTTTCCCCCTCTCAAGGATATGATCAGAAATGCCGCCGCATTATTTTGTTATTGCATTATTAGTTGCTCTTACTTTCTTAATCACGGTGGCTGAGTTTACTCTCCACAGGTCCGACTTCACAACCAAGATTCAATATTAGAGACTCGCTGTTCAAGTCACTGAAATAGTTGTCTCCTATATGTTTGGATTTGTGACAACACTGATACAAATAATTTGTTTTATAACAGAGTATTTTCAAGTAACTTTTGTGGTTTAAAAAATGTCTAAAGGAACTATTGGCCCCCGGGCATCTTTACTTTATCCCAATTGGCCCTAATTGGCAATACGGAGACACAGGTGCAATCACTGCAGTTAAAAAGTCACAACATACAAACACTTCATACAAACGGCCCTCGTCCTGCAGGGTCTGTTCCCTCCTTGCTTTTCTTTAGGAGTCCGATCACACCTGTCTTTAGTGCATGTGCTTAAATGCATTTTGCATTCTCCAAATGTTTTCAGAAATTAAAACACATGCATAGAAACACATTTAAAATAATGGATTTTTTTTTTTTATACACTTTTTGCCAACTCCTGAAACGGCAGCCTGGTTGTCAGTCGGCTCTGCTGGACGCTCCGGGTCTGAGGTACTTTCAGTTCCATTCACTCAACATGCAAATTGAAACTGTAATTCATTTACTGGCAGATAAGAGCGCTACTCCGTCTCAATAATGCCTTTATAGATTGAATATTAAATAACCTTTTGATGGGGATTTCTTATGGTTTGAAAGTCGACTTCCTGGGCTAATTGGATTGAACGAAAAGTGACCCGACTCTCGACTCAATCAAATTCAGCGGTGGTGCAGACAAGTTCAGATGTATTATTTATCAGTACACAGTATAATATACTGATATTACCAGTTTATTGATATAATTGCTCTCACTTAAAGCTTGTGAAACAATGCAGTGCTGCGGTTTATTTTCTGTGGTGTATAATTACTCCCATGAGTGTTCCCATGTGAGCTGTTTCCATGCAGCAGAGTCGTAGCCCTGCATGGACGACGAACTATCAAGACGTCTCCAGGAGCGCACACACCGCTGGGTATTCAAGTAGTTCAACATCTGATCTTTTGCAACATTAAACATTTGGGAGAGCCCTGATCACGCTGTTAAGTTGATATTTGTGAGCGTTTAAGTGACTCTCCTCTCGGCTTGTGGCGAAGGCGAATGAACAGAATGATAAAACTCAGAGAGTAACCAACTGGGATGGTTAGCTTCAGTCTTTGTGCTAAGCTAACTGTCTCCTGGCTGTAACTTAGGGGGACCAGACGAGTTTTTTTACCCGGACACGTCCTGTTTTTGAGACCTAAGAAATGTGTCCGGCAGGGATTCAAAAAAACGTCCGTGATTTTGCTTCGTCGGATATTTGTGTTTCTCTGAGTTTTCACAAACTAGTTATTAGAAGAAGAATAGAAGAAGAATAGAAATATACTTTATTAATCGCCAAGGGGAAATTTTTCGACACAGTAGCACCAATAAACTAAACACACAAGAATAAAATAGAAATAGAAGAAAGAAAGAAAGAAAGAAAGAAAGAAACAGTGACTGTGCATAAAGTACACAAAGTGAAATATAAAATAAATAAATATATATAAATATGTATAATATATATAAAATACATATGTATATATATATATACACAACATATGTGCAAATACAGCAGCGTAAAATAAAATAAAATATAGACAGTGTACAAAATGCAAAGTGTGTGTATGTGTGTAGTGTAAATGAAATGTGTGAAGTGCAGAACAACACAGTGTTCCCCTTACAAGTTTGGAAATAATATCTTCCTTACGTTTCACCTTCTTGCGCGAGCTCTCGATGAACCGTCATTGGTCGACCGATCTCAGTGTTGCCAGATACACGAAAATGATCCCCCTTTTAGGCATGGATATCACAAAACAGGCAGAACAAGAGAGAAGTTTAATCGCTCAGCACTGCATCTGGTCAAGAAGAAACTATTTCTTTAATTGCTGTGTTTAAAATGATGCTGTATCATCATCACGCTATTCATTCCTGTCCATGTGGGGTGATTCTTTGGGTGAATCTAATCCAACACAGGGTTTCAATAGGACTCCATCCTCCGCCTCCAGCTCTTGTTCCTCCTCCCTGCTGTTTCTCCTTCCCTGCCCTCCAAACACTCCAAACATCTCCCCGGAAAAAAAGGCCCTCCTTGTTAACGCCGCGAAATCTGTTCCAACACGCGGCGTTTCCCTACTCGTTGCCGCAGTTCCCTGTCTCCCCCGGCCCCCCCCCCCCCCCCCCCCCCCTTGCGTGACACATTTTTTTTAAACAGAGTAAAAGAGAAAAGGAAAAAGTTTCTCTGCCGTATTGATGCTTGAATGACACGCCGAGCTGACAGGAGGGGAGCGGGCCGGCAGCGATGCGCACACGCCGCCGAGTGTCTACGTGCATGCATTATGCACAGACGGGAAGACAAGCACAGACAAACGCACCGCACCTCCCACGCTACCAAAACACTGTCTCACCTGACAAATTAGAATGGGTGCGAGCCTGTCGGATTTTTTTTTTTTTTGACATTGCAGGTATCTGTCACATTCCTGTCATATCGGGACAAAGAAAGCCCAAAAGAACCAGCATGGTATCTCCTCCTCTGTCCGTCCTCTCCTGTCTCTCTCTCTCTGCCGGGTACCGCCGGATGAAGCGGGAATATGGAGCAGGAGTCAACATCGCTTGCTGCATAATTCTCAGTTTCCCATTGTAATCGCTGAGGCTTTTATGAAAGATTCAGAAAACGACGTCCATGGTTTGATTGTCAATGACGCCGGGTCTTATGGTGTCAAATGAAATATTTAGTCGGCTGTATTCTCATCAAATCTGTCGGATGAAACATTGTTCAAGCGAAGCTGCACAGAATGGCTAATGCTAGATGTATAAAATGCAACAATAGTGATGATTTAAGCAACATGGCTCACACTCATGAGTGTTGAAGAAAAGCTCTCAGGAGCTCTATCGCGCTAATACAGAAAATAATCTCTGGGACTAATTTAGCTGTGATGCTGGCGTGCGACAGAGAGGATGGATTAATATCTGCGTCTGTTGCCT
Source organism: Liparis tanakae (assembly GCA_036178185.1). Classification (NCBI taxonomy): domain Eukaryota; kingdom Metazoa; phylum Chordata; class Actinopteri; order Perciformes; family Liparidae; genus Liparis; species Liparis tanakae. The sequence continues at coordinate 11,312,970 of CM070089.1, read as the reverse complement.
AATGAGAAAAAGGCCTACAGCAGTAAATGACCTGATAGAATAATAAGCAGCTGAACACCCAGAGGAGCGAATGAATGAAGGGTTTTCCAGTCTAGAGGCAACGTGGTGATGGAACCGCTCTATTCTGATTAGAGATTCATCATCATTCACCGTTTGCAGCTTCTCGAATATCAGAATGTGCAGGTTATTTTCTGTTTATGTCTATATCTGTAAAAATGAGCATATTTGGATTTTGACTGTTCATCCCACACACAGAAATAGCCGTAGACGTCACGTTGGGCTTGTTCAGCCGAGCTGTTGTAATGATGGCTTTTCATAGCTTCACCATCGGGTCAATGTTTTAATGTACCCAATACTTATGTTTATTTTGACCACATCCCTGCAGGACGAAGGACATTTCCACCAGGCTCAGCTGTGCTTTGCTCACAGTGGTGATGAACAAATGGTTATTCGGACGCTCGCATTAAAACCACGCCGTGGAAAGAATTGTTCTCGTCGA
>CM070089.1:11237471-11304971 GCA_036178185.1 Liparis tanakae | reverse complement strand
ATGAGCTCCAGCCCTTTGTCCGTGATGCGCACGCACTGTCCGATGTTCAGGGTCCTCAGCTCGTGCATCTGCCTCACCATCCGGTTGATCCCGTCGTCGGAGATGTGACACGAGCACAGGGACAGGGACTTGAGCTGGTACAGCCCCTGGGCGATGTACGCCAGGGTCTGGTCCCCGATCTTATCGCAGAAGGACACGTCGAGCCCGGAGAGCCTCAGGGTGCCCATGGCGAGGTGCATGGTCCCCGTGTCGCTGATGTTGTCGCAGGAGCGGAGGTTCAGACTCCACAGGGACGCCATGTGGGAGAGGTGGATCATCCCCGCGTCGGAGATGCCCCCGCAGAAGCTCAGGTTCAGCACCCGGAGCTTGGTCAGCCCCTTGGAAATGTGTTTGAGTGACAGGTCCGTCAGTTTCTGACAGTCCTGGAGCGTCAGGTACTCCAGGTTCAGGCAGCCCTCCGCCGCGCTGCGGGTCATGCCCGCCAAGTGTCCGATGCCCACGTCCGAGATGTGCCTGCAGGACCGGAGATTGAGGCTCTTGAGTCGGTGGAGGCCCCAGGCGATCAACAAGAGCCCGGTGTTGGTGATGTTGCTGCAGCCGCCGAGCTCCAGCACCTCCAGGTTCTTCAGGTACTGAGCTATCCGGCCGAGGCTGGAGTCGGTGATCTGCTTGCACAGGCTCAGGTTCAGCACCCTCAGCGACGGGATCTCCTGAACGAACGCGTGACCCAGCCCGTTATCCGTGAGGTTGTAGCAGCCGGACAGATTGAGGGACTCGATGTTTGGCATCCCCTGGATCACGTAGCTCAAGCTGCGACGCAAGGACAGGATCTGGACCCTCCGGATGCCCCTGGCCTGGAGGCTGGGGAACAGGGAGGGATTGGCCCGGCGGAGGTGCAGCTTGGCCTCCACCCCCCTCCACACCGACTTGTGGTAGGATGCGTCCCTCCAAGTGATGCACACTTGGGCTACCCTGCCTTTGTCCCTCACATCCAGATAGCTGAAAATCATGGCCAAAATTTCCGGGAAGAGGCACGAAATGTGCGTCTCCATTGTTTTTTAAACCCCAGGCATATAAGAATTAATACTCCACACCTCCAAGGCTGAAAAAAATAAACCACTCCCCTTCTCTTGCAATTATGCAAAAGTATCAACAGTACCAGTTATCCACAGAAGTCGGGAAAAAAAGAAATAGGAGTTGTTTGTTCCTCTTTTTCTCTCATTGAACAAAATCGATCCAACTCTCTCCAACCCCACGTGATCCCGTCTCGTTGCGCAGTAGGATTCAAGTGTATTAAAAAAGGGGGAAACAAAAACAGCGTTTATTCCTGCCTCAACTTCTCACTCCGCCAAAAAGAGGAGGCGAGGGGGGCGAAAGGAAGAAGGAGGAGGAGAGGAGGAAAAGCGTCAAATCCTTCCCCCTCTCGCTCCCTTCGCTCAGACGACGCTTCCTTGTATTATACCTACAAAAAGCCTTCCTCTCTCGGCCGAGCGGGGATCCAGACGGTCGTACATTTTAGAATAAGAAGGTACAAAATAAAACCGACACTCTTAACGGCGCCTATTAGAAAACATTTCCATGATAGAAAAGCAGTAAAGATAGAGCCGGGTTGGCTTTGTAGGCAGAGTGAGAGAGAGAGAGGGGCGTCCTGGGCTCAAAGCCTTTGTCTGCTCTTTTCAAACCGACTTGGCAGGGACCCCAGCACTCCCGCTGTACAGGAGGGGTGGATACAAGAAATTGTATTACTCATATGTGTTAAAACATGTTCAAAAACAAATAGAGTTACTGTAAGCGTCCTATATAAGCCGACATACATGAAAATATGTATGTTAATATTTAATAAGTGACGCGTTGCAACATTGATTCGTAATGTTATAAAAACACCCCTCTCCCCTCCGTGTCGTGCAGTTGGTTTGCCCCGCCTCAGCTGGAACGGTGCGAACAGTTTCCCTTGGAAACCAACTTCTTACAATTCAGTTCACTTTGGGCTTTAACCCTTTGAGCGGACCACACAGGAAACACAGGGAAGCCAACTGGAGAAGCCCTCTTTACTCCGCGTAATTGGCATGAATATGGAGTATTTCGGTTGTTGTTGTGGAAATAGTAGTAGAGGGTCTCCAGAACGGTTACAGAGCAGAATAGTGTGTTCTTTGTGTCCTGTAAACAGCATGTTTCCCTCCTCTTTCACACTTGAAAAAACTCCCAAAAATTGATTTATCTTTCGATAATTAAAAGATTAAAATGTTTTACTATTTGGGTGAAAACCTGCAATATATCAAAACATCCCATCAGCTAATAAGACTGATATGTAATAATTTACAAATATGTACAAATCTATCTAAACTCACTTTATTGGTTTGGTAGCGACAGTGTGTGCAAATGTGAGTAGTTAGTATGTGTATATAAAGCACTAAAATAATCAATTTGAAGCAGCTGTCTCACATCTGGCATTGCTTATACTTAAAAAGTAATTTTATGATTTGCTGATGGTACTCAATACGTTTTATCAGATATTTATGGCAGATATTTAAAAAAATGTTTGTCAAAGCATTAAAATGATCAAATGCAACAGAAAAGGTTATGAGAACATGTTTTACTCTCTACCAAGTTTTAACTTTCATCCCCTGCAGAGGGCCTCTCTCACCCCCAGTCGCTTTCTCAGCGTGTGAGTCTGTGCGTGCACGTGTGTCTCAATGTTTATCTATATAGAGCTGTGTGTGTGTGTGTGTGTGTGTGTGTGTGTGTGTGTGTGTGTGTGTGTGTGTGTGTGTGCGAAACATATGTCCTTGCATATGTTTTTTTGCGTCTAAACAGTATATTTTTTATATGGTTGCTGTGCTCCCTCCCTCTCGCTTTTTGCAGGATACTCTCTCTGTGTGCGTGTGCGTGCGTGTGCATGCGTGTGCGTGCACGTGCGTGCAGAGAGATAATATGACAGGGGAGCCGTTTGCTGAAGCCAGTGAAGTGTGGCAGAGAGCGAGAGAGGCAACAGTGATCAGGTGAGGATAACAGAGAGGGAGAGAAGCTGCAGAAACTGGCTTTTTTACATGGAAAGAAGCAGCCGAGCACAACTGACAGCAACTCTCCTCTCATCCTCTCTGTTCTTCTCCTTACGAATAGATTTTTTTCAAGTCTCTCTGGAAGCTATTGTCAGATGTACATGTAAATGTTTTTTGCTTGCTGTAATTTTCCCCGGCTATTAAAGGATCCAATCCTAACGTGTTTACAATTGAAGTCTTCTTTTTTATCTAAAATATATCTCAACATTTATCTGAAGCAAATCAAAAACATTTAAGTTAGTCTTTTCAGTCAAATATAATCTTCTTCTTTTGTATCTCTGAAAAGGTTATAAAGAATATTTCCTCACATTCAACTTCCTCATCTGAACTCCTTGTTTTGGTTTCTTTTGATCCTCTCCTGAATATCAACTTTATGTAGCTTCTTTCTGTCTCTTTTTTTCTCAAACATACGGACAGGTCACTCTAGTTTCTCCCTCCCTCATTTACACAAATGATTGTCATAAATAAGGCCCACAACGAGTCATAGCGAGTCACAACAAGTCAAGAAAAGTTACAACGAGCCACAACGAGCCCACACAATTTATTAATATCAATAATTGGTCAAAAATATATATTCTATATTTACAATCCCAGAGACACGGTCATACTGGCAGAACACCAGTAGGTACTGTGATGTAATCACGTGAGTCATACACACATGTGTTTTAGCTTTACGGAAAAAACGTGTGTGTTATAGAACAATTCCCGTTGTTATCGTGGCTTGGGTCTTTATTTCTGCCCGAGTCCTTTATAGACCTATCAGCGCTGCGCTGTGTCACCGCTGGAGAAGCTCATCACCACACAAGTTCTGCTTGTGCTTCGGGAGGAAAACACTGTGGATTGTTTGTGTTTTGTATTTTGTTGAACCGCATCGTGAGCACAGGGTGCAGCGGCAGTGCAGAACACTCGGAGGAGAGGAGGAGAAAACTGCATTTTTAGATTAAGGACAACAAAATTATCACAACTAATCACATCTGTGATGAGCTATATGAATTTTTATATGTACCTGTTATTGAAGTAATTTATTAGAGGTTTTATTAAAAGCTTATTTTTAGACTCTTGACGTAGCATGATTTCCTCGGGGATAGCTCTGACAATTCACATAGTGTAAACATTAATTATAATATTTCAAACGTATTAGAACAACCTAAACTTGCATGGATTCTGTTATCCACTAAAATTGTCTGGTGACTATATTGTATATCCGTCTGCTTTAACTTATTTCCTGTAACTTCATCAAGGGCAAACACCAAGCAGTTAATGTGCCTGTCCCCCGTGGCTGCCGACACCTACGTCCTTGGTGCTCGGGCACAAAGTGTGTCGTGCATTTTCAAAATAGAGACCCTGACATGAATACCAAGCGTTCTAATGATTGTGGTAAAGAAGGAGATAAACACCATGCAGCTCCCAGCTAAATTGGGCTAAATTACGGCGATGGCAAGTCAGTCAGTTCGCTGCACAAACTGTGTGCATCAAACACAATTTAGCTTATTCATATGATAAGATATGATATTCCTTTATTCGTCCCACAGTGGGGACATTTCAAAAATAAATTTTAATTAATAATATAAATAAATAATAAATAAATAAGTAAATAAATAATAAATAAATAGATAAATAAGTTTAGAAATAATAACTAAATAGATAAATAAGTAAATAAATAATAATAATAATATTAATAAATAAATAAAATTAATCAAAAATAAATTTCAAAAATAAACCGTGATGTAATTCGTCTCATCCAAATGTTCTCTTTGACCTAACTGGACTCCGATGTGTAGCTCTGTCAGCAGTTACCTTCAAGAATTAATGTTTGTTGGGTTAAAAATGGAATATGATACCCAGCCAATGTGGCCATAAAGTGGCACCCACACTATGTTGTGATGTCGGATATTAGCACACTTTTTACTGTCTGCACAATGTCTCTAGAGCGAGATGATCACACACAAGAACAGGGAAAGGAGAGAGAGAGAGAAAGAAATGTAGAAACAGTGAGGCGGATCTAAATGCCACAGGCTTTTCTCTTCAGCAGCAGTAGCTGAGTCTCTCTCTCTCTGCATGACCTGCCTGTGGTGTGTGTGTGTGTGTGTGTGTGTGTGTGTGTGTGTGTGTGTGTGTGTGTGTGTGTGTGTGTGTGTGTGTGTGTGTGTGTGTGTGTGTGTGTGTGTGTGTCATACCTCTCCTAGAAAACCTGCTGGGCACGAGCTAGCATTCACACTGAGAGAGAGGGAGAGAGAGAGATAGGGACGGATGGGTGAGGGAAGGGAGAGGAAAAGGTAAGAGGTAAAATAAGAAATGGGTCAGAGAAAATGGAGGGAGAGTATGAGAGTATCTTTAGAGAATGTATCCTAAGTGAGAGAGAAAGAAACAGAGGTGTGTGTGTCATTTGCCTAAATTGTTCGAGAACCTCTCCTAAGATTCTACCAGTCATGCAACCCATTGTGTGTGTGTGTCTCTTTGTGTGCACGTGTGTGTTTGTGTCACTTGATATGTCCGTATTTGATCATTCAGGAGAGGACTCTAACTGCATAATTGCGGCAACGTGCTTCATCTGCACCCGCAGCGATTGCTGGTTGCCACGGTTACGTGGGCGTGTGTCAACACGTCGCCCTTAAAGCCGGCACCCTCCTGAATGGATATTACCATGACTCTGTAGATTCTCTCTCTCTCTCTCTCTCTCTCTCGCACGCACGCACGTGTGCACACACACACACACACACACACAAACACACACACTAACATATGAAAGAGAAAGCAGACAGTAAGAACGAGCTGAGGTGCAAAAAGCCTTTGTTTGTGTGTGTGTGTGTGTGTGTGTATGCGTGTGTGTGTGTGTGTTAATGTGTTTGTGTGTGTGTGTGTGTGTACATGTATGCCAACTATAGGCTACACTGTAAATCTGTTATGCTGTTATGATGTTCTCTTGCCTCATAGGGGCTTCACCTGTTCAGCACTGAAACATGGCGTGTGTGTGTGTGCGTGTGTGTGTGTGTGTCTGTGTGTGTACCTGCCTTCAAAGCTCCCCTGCTGTCAGACTTGTTTTGCCTCGTCGAGTCATTCCACTAATACCGATTCCATTGAAGTGAATACGCAGGGTGAGAGAGATGTCGTTCAAAACTGGCTTGTAATCATTAATCAAAAGTTGTGACTCGGTTCTGATGCAGCGCCCGGCGGCCCGGTCCCCCCACGATGTAAACACACAACATGTCTAACCAATAGTCAATTCACTTCAAAAGAATCGGCATCAGTGGATCGGCTCGACGAGGCCAAACAAGCGTTGGCGTCGACTTCAACGTCGTCGATCTACGACATGGGAGTTTACGCTGCTGACAAATTGCAAACCGCTTTGACAGAGCTGACCTTTGAAGGGAACCGAGAGCTGGAGGGTCCAAACTCGAACATGCTATCACATTACCGTCAAACTTTATACAACCCTCCTCTGCTGCAACGCTGAGAGATGCATGGTTCAGGCACTTGGCAGAAAGAGCACGAATACGCCGACACACGTACGTCTCTTTAAAAAGGGTGTGTTCACTTCTTTTCTGTTGCCGACGAACCAGGTCATGGAAAACCTGGAAAAGTCATGGAATTTCCAAAATGGTCATTTCCAGGCCTGGAGAAGTCATGGAAAAAACTTAAATCAGAAAAGGTTTGGAAAAGTCATGGAAATTTGTTATAATCACTTGTTCATTTACGCCGAGTTTGACATAATTCATATGTCTTTTAAAGAAAGACGCTCAAAATATAAGCCAGCGTACGCTCTCAATACGCTACATTTCTAACATTTTTGAGTATATACCAAAATTTCAGTTTGGTCATGGAAATTTGGTTAAAAGTCATGGAAAAGTCATGGAAAAGTCATGGAAATCCATCGGTCAAAATGTGTAAGAACCCTGCACTCAGCTAACCAGCTAAGGTAGTTTGCCTGTAATGGTAGGATTATGATTTTTTTACCAATTATAGTCTCCTTCTTCCATCCCCATATGACTTCTGGAGTTATACTGGAAGGCAATGAGGCATCAGTCAGCGTGACAATAAACAGGATGTGTTAGTTGGTGGGGGGGGGGGACAAGAAGAGAGAAGAGGCAGGTGAGAGACACGAGAGAAAAAGAAGACGAGTGGCTGGAAAGACGAATGTAGATGACGGAGGTAAACAAGAGGAGGAGAGCAGATGTGCACAAGCAAAGATGTCACTGCCAGGAGATTTCTCCTTCTCTATCTTTCATCCCTCTTCATCTAAACCTCGACTTCGGTTCTGTGTGCTTCCGCTTCCCCAGAGTGCAGCACTAGGTGTGCACGTGTGTGTGTGTGTGTGTGTGTGTACCTCAACAATGCTTTTCATTTCTGCCAGCTCTGCAGTCTGACATGGGAGATTTTTTCAGCCTTGTGCTCTCTCTCCCTCAGTATTCAGCATTTTGGCATTTTCTCAATGCTCTCTGTCATCTGTTGGCATGAATAGGCTGCATAGTGTGTGTGTGTGTGTGTGTGTGTGTGTGTGTGTGTGTGTGTGTGTGTGTGTGTGTGTGTGTGTGTGTGTATGTTTATTCGTCCGGTTTTTATTCTGTTTGTCTGTGTTTGTGCGGTGAACCGTGAAGGTGGTAAACAGCTCTTTTTCAATCTTAGAAATGGCGCTAGGCAGATTTCTGGACGCGGACACACTCTTAGACTCCCATTACCACGAGTTGCAGGCAAGATCGCTAAATGAAGCTCAAGGCGAGTGTGAGACCATGCAGAGCCACGTTTGATGGAAAGAACGATAGTCTCTTCTCCCAAGAACAAAGCCAAATCCAGAGGATTTATCGAGCATCTACTCAATAAGTTATGACGGTGTATGTCAAAATGCATTTGATTTGAATACGAGGGACATAAATGCACAGCGGACGTTGTCCCTCCTGAATTTAAACTCTAGACGTGTCTGACTTTGTGGGTCTCCCCTCATATAAAGCTTGAACGATTCACTCGTATATCTGAAATGAAGATACAGAGTAAGTGTGTGATTTTATGAGACTGAGTGGATAAGGTTGTTCTGTCCAACCCCAAAGCTACTTAAGGAGGAAATGAGTTTTAAGAGGTTCATTTACTCATCAACCAACTGACGTGGAGGCTGGAACACGATCCCCCAACTCGTTCTTGTTTTTATATTGTAGCTGTGATTTATATTCAGAGACATATTAGCTGTTGAAGCTCATCCAGATGTGTTGCCAGAGATGGTTTCCTTTTTACCATCAAGGCTAACAAATACCTATATATGTTTTTAGGTGAAATTGACGACCGAGATATGTCTGAGGCAAAATACCTTTTAGACTGAGACAACCGCATATTAAAAATACTGACTAAAATTAACAGCAGCATGTAAACAAACAATGGAGACAAAGACCGTAATCAGCAGCTGCAGACTCCTATTGTTATTGTTTTATGTTTGTTTAATCTGTCAAGGGACTACAGATGCAAATTAGCTGTATCTACAATGTACAGTGCATCAAATGGTTTAACTGTACATGGTCCCTTTTAAATGAAGATAATAACTAATTACATTTTTTTAAATGTATTTAATAATCAAATACATTTAAATCCATTTAAGTGCTGTGCATTGTATTGCTGTCACATTGATGTCATATTAAAGTAATTTAATTATATTTTTCAGGTATGTAATGGCAATAAAACATTTCCATCCACATAAAGATGGATCTGCAAACTGACATCTAAAATGAAAGAAAGAAATACCAAAAAAAATACCTTCATCTATTCTATAGCATTCTAAATTATTCTACAAATGAAGTTCCTGTGTCAAAAGTACTAACACATATTGAGTGTTGTCTGTTGTTACTTCTTACTCAGTATCAGGGGATATGGATATGGAATATCTATAATAATATGAAGTGTAAAACAACAGCACCCTGCCGACCACGCGTTAAACCCCTCCTCCACCTGCAGCTCCAATCGGCCAATTGCCAATCAGCCAATTGCCTTCAGCTGGAGGCGTCACCTGCATGGGTCCTGGGGCGGAGCCGAGAGAGAGAGAGAGAGAGAGAGAGAGAGGTTGTGACGGGTGTATTCGTAAGTGTGATTTCGGGACAGAGATATAGAAGTGAATAAATTAACCTTACAAAAAGGAAATTACATTGTTTGAATAAGACACTGGGTTTATGACACATGGGCACAAAGAGAGGAGTGGGGCTGCTTTGAAAAGGAGAGAAAGGGTGGGGGGGCAAGATGTATTTCATAGTGACAAGTTAATACAAAAGCCATAGATTTTTTTTCAAACAAACAAATTTGGCAAAATCGGTCAAAAGTTGAGAAATAGTGAGGGCACTGGAACGGCAGGGGGAAGCGCCTCCGTGCTTTGACACGTTTGTGTGCGCCAGCGAGTGCGTGACCTGACCTAGTGCGAGGCTTCCTGGGGATTTATAGACCAAACAAATGAATTCAGAGACAGGCAGTTAATCAGGCCAGAGCCGCGCAGCCTCTTCCCCTGATGAGCGCTGCTCTGATTCACATCCTAAGCGTGCACGTTCCCCTTTTAGTAGAAGTGTTTGTTCATTAGAATAGAATAGAAATATACTTTATTAATCCCCGAGGGGAAATTTGTTGACACAGTAGCACCGATAAACTAAACACAATAAAATATAAAAAAGAAAGAAAGAAAGTGACTGTGCATAAAGTATAGTATGCAAAGTGAAATATAAAATACAAAATAAAAATAAAATATATGCATATATACACAACATATATGTAAATACAGCAATGTAAAATTAAATATAAAGTATAGTATGCAAAGTGAAATATTAAATACAAAATAAAATAAAAATATATGTATATATACACAACATATAGGTAAATACAGCAATGTAAAATATATATATATATATATATATATATATATATATATATATATATATATATAGACAGTGTGCAAAATGCAAAGTGTCAAACTTCATCTCTGTTCCAGTTGAGTACGAGTGCAGTTTCAAAATGTGTGTGTGTGGGTGTGTCTTAAGTATTCAGGGAGAAAAAGGTTTTACATACGTGTGTGTGTGTATGTGTTTGAGGATGTGGTTGTGTGTGTGTTAATCTCTCCAGGGAGGGGATCAGGAGGCCAGTGTGTTTTGACCAGCGGAGCTCCGGGGCACTGGGGGGGCGGATCAGGGGATCGGGCTCAGTCCCAGTGGCTTCTCCTCTCGGCCCGTTCGGGGACCAGTCGCTCCCATGGTTCCAAACCAGTTACAAACAAGGGCGACCAGAGCGCTCTGGGTTCATTCTCTTCCACCGAGGTGCCAAACGCGGCTCGGTCTGCCATCCATTCATCAGTTAAGACTATATTCTTTCACCAGATATCCAAGACGACGAAGCTTTTAGAAGAAGAAACACAATCTAACTTTTACGTGTGAAATAACCTGTAGCTTATCTGGCTTATGTTAGTCGTTGGCAAACACAAGATTAAAAACAGCTGCGTCACAAATCTGTACAACTGTTCTCCGCTTGTGCTGCTGTTGCACCGCTTTGACACGTCGTGTCAGATTAAAACTGTAATTTTCCACAAAAGTTGAACAGGGAGTAAACATACAGCAACAGAAGTTTCTTGTGTTCCTGTTTTTAAAGCGACAAGCTCTGATATCTCTGGAAAAAAGGCTAAAAAGGTTTTTTAAGGGCAGCGTTGTCTTATCATTGTCACACACGGCCTCGGTAGCTACAGTAAAACAAACTGTTAACACTCACTTTAATGTAGCGATCACCAATTTAATGTAAGGGGTTAACTTGGTATAGGAAATGATTACTAATGGTGGCCCAGCTTTTAACTGTCACCAGAGTATAAGACCCCGTTTACACAATGGGAAAACGCATTTATTTTCATGCGTTTTGGCCTTTCATTTACACAAAAACTGAGGTTTTATCACGGAAAACGATAATTTCTAAAAACTCTGGCCGAGATTTCTGAGAACTCTGTTTTTGTGTTTGCGTGTGAACTAGGTCAAAACCTAATAGCACGACTCAGGAAACAGAACTGCAAATAATGATCTTTACCTGGAGAATAATCAGGAACAGAACCCTAAGAAATATATCGACACACTATCTAACGCACAAGGTTTTCGGCTTAAAACACAAGACAATGTGGCAGAGGACGAGAGCAAGTGAGGGGACCTGAGTAGACGGGGATTAACGAGGTAACGGGCAACAGGTGAGACGGGCATGAGGACCAGGTGAAGGGAATGAGACTGACGAGGTGGGCGTGGCCAGAGGCAGGTGAGAGAACAGGTGAAGGGAGTTGGACTAACGAGATGGGAAGCAGGATCTGGAACGACGTGATCGTTAATGAAACAGGCAGACAGGGTGAAAACAAACTCATAAAGGAAGGTATGGAGATAAACCGATGTTCTGTGCTACAGTGACATTTCATTAACCTTGTGTAGTTTGAGTGTATCACTTGTGTAAACATAGCTTAGTATTGAGCAGCTACAATGCCCTGTGTCTAAACTCTAGGTATACAGCATGTGGACATAAATGTCATTTTTATCAGTAGCTCTCAATACACACGAGAAGCATAAATACATAGACAATGAACGAGTGAAATTCTATAAATTGGGAGAGTAAAAGGAGAACTGGCGTGTTGGAAAACATCACAGTTACTGTAAGAGACGAGGGAGCGTGAGAACAGCTTTTTATAGGGGCCCGGGTGCACTGTTGGAGAGAGAGAAAGCGAGGGAGCGGTAGAGGGGCTGATAGAAACATAAATGGCTGATGAATCTGGCGTTCGGTAAGAGAAGCATGTGAGAAATAGAGAGAGGAAGGAGGAGAGAGCTTGATAGTAGAGCGACAGAACAAAGCAGAGACAGATGGCGATATAGAGCTGAGAGAAGTGTGATAGAGGCTGAGCGAAGGAGGGAGAGAAAAGACGTCGAAAGACTGGAAAGGAGAAGTAGAAAGAAGATATATTTAGAGGGAGAGAGAGAGAGAGAGAGTTTTAGCCTCCCAGCTAGAGGCATGACTCATCTTCTGCCAGCTGACAGAAGGATGGATGGAGGGAAGAAGGGAGGAGATGGACAGAGTCGGGTGGGGGAGTGAGATGGAGCAGCTGAACGAGGCGAGGGGAGAGCGAGCCATAAAAAAAAAAGAAGGGACGAGAGAATGTGGGAGAGAGGGAAGGAGGGAGGGAGGGAGAAGAACAGAAAGAGGACGGTTTCCATAAGACATCGTACATGCACCAACACATGTAAATCAGAAACCAAAAGACCGATAGAAAGCACAAGACAGCCCCAAAGCTCCTCTCAGCTCTTTCCAAGTCCCACTGCATCTCCCCAGTGTTTGTGTGTGTGTGTGTGTGTGTGTGTGTGTGTGTGTGTGTGTGTGTGTGTGTGTGTGTGTGTGTGTGTGTGTGTGTGTGTGTGTGTGTGTGTGTGTGTGTGTAGTAAATTTCCCCGCAGGCAGCTGCATTTGGCAGTTTGCTGCTGCACACGTGTGTGTGCTTGCATGTGTGTGTTTTTTGGAAAAGGAACAGACAAAGGGAAGAAAGACGCGAGCGCCACCGAGGAAGAGAAGCGTTTCGTACAAAGTGGTGCAGGTAGTTTCCTCGTCCCACGGTTTGCTGTGGTCGCATTAGTTTGGAGTTCTTTGGTTCTTGTAAACGTGTCTGCACAAACTCGGCATGTATCTCTGCGTCTGGTCTAAAGAGGAATTTAAAAAAACCCACTGTGAACCCTTTTTTAAGTATTATAATGTGTTTTGTTTGAGTTTTGTAATATGGGAACAATTATGGATTAGATGTTCCAACAACTGGTGGTTGAATCCCTTCTATATACAAACATCTGCCCTATTGAACTGTTCTTGAGCAAACCCATAAATCCCTGCAGGCCTCCGGGTCACTGCCCTGCAGCTGTGCCTGACCTTTGACCTTTGATGAAGGCAGCGGAAAAAAGACAGAAACTTGTTTGTGTCAAATGCAAATTTGGGTTGTAGAATATTATGCCTCATATTATAGAGGTAATGTAAAATGATTACATATCCACCACTCAGACGTACAGTTTGTTAGTAGAGGTGGAATAAACATTTAAGTACAAATTGTACCCGTTCTTTTTTTCCTGATTTACACAAAAAACATGAGCTTATAGAGCTTTGAGTACCTTGAAAAGCTCTATATAAATCGTATTTATTATTATTATTAATATGAGTATGTTCCGCGTTGACCAGCTACATGAGTAAACTACATGAATAAACTAAAATAGAATATACAGTAGGGCCATTTTTTATGAAACATGAGTATACTTTACTTTTTCATCTGTAAGCAAATTGTTTTAAATCAGAAGTATTTTCATATTTCAGTCGTATACATTTCCTGAAGTAAAAGCTCTGAATACTTCCTCTCTCACTTTTTAGGGCGACAGATTCACGACACACTAACGTCCGCCTATGTGTTGCCGAGGACTAAAAGCAGCTAAATTAAAGTGGATACATTTGCCCTGACTTCTGTTTTTTGCATTTTTAACCAGAGGGTGATCAATTGTTAAGTGGCTGCCATTTCAAAAAAATAAAAAAATAGCATTTTGGCATGGGCATCTTCCAGGGGGATCGGCTCAGCCCTCATCAGCCGGCCGCAGCTGGTTTCCCTGCAGGAGAGAGCTGGCTGCCTCTCCTATAGTCTGGCACTGTTGGCAATAAAAAGTGAGACTGCCGTTAATCCAGAGAGGAGCTGCCGACTTTCTCAGGCATTGCTCCCTGTTGCATGGCTATTGCACATCTCCTCAGGGGACAAGTCCTCTCTCGCTCCCTCTACCTCTCTCTCTCTCTCTGTGTATCCATTACTTGGACACTCCCTCTCTCTTTCACCCTCTCTGTTCTGCCTCCTACCTCTTTCTGTCTTTATCTCACTTGGTCCAAGTTTCTCCCCCCATGCCCTCCCCCTCCCTTGGCGTACCCCCTTCCTCTGGCTGCTGTGGCTGAACTGCTCCTCCTTGTGTTTCAACAAGCACATCACAAGTTACCAGTAGAAACCAGTCCCTAGCAGGGTGGCTGTTCCAGTCCACTATTTCTGAATCTCTGGGTCATGTCCCAGAATAAGCTCTTGGCCTGTTTCACTCCGGTTCCCGAATGCCGGGACAATGAGTCTGTTTTAATGAGCCGAGTTCTCGAGAGGAGAGACCCATTTATTAAAGTGTCGCTCTAATATGTTTTAACCACAGTACAGATATTCTGGAAATGTTAAATCAACAGTTTTTTAAATCAGAATCTGGTTTTGTGGCAGGTTTGTTTTCTCATAGTTGTATAATGTATAAGAAATATGATGTGGAAAGGGAACACTAGGGGGCGCTGTGGTGTCAGTAGCCGACCGTCAGGAGTCACTGCTGTGTAGCAGCGTTCATTGTGCACTATAGTTCAGCTTAATTATTAATGATAATAATGTACACTTTATTGATCACACATTGTGGAAATTCTTCTGTGCATTTAACCCATCCTACGTAATTAAGGAGCCGCAGGCTGCAGTTACACCACTGATACAAGACAGACGAGAACAAAAGATACTTTTAAAAATGATATTGGGCTGTATAAAAATTAACTGAATTCAATTGAAAAGACAAGCACAAAGAGGTATTTAAGGGTTACAGGTACTTGAACCCAAAAGCACGACTCAGATACAGGAATGCAGGAGGAGGATCTTTACTTGTTAATTCAGGCAGGGTCAACACCGGGTGGTCCGTCCAACAGGGCAACACATCCAAAAGGGGGCAGGCTAAAAAGTAATACAGGCAAACAGGGTCGATCGGAACACAGGCAGATCAGAATTAGGATTTTTAATATACTGGCGAGCTTGGCAATGACACACAAGACAACCTGGCAGAGGACAAGTGGAAGTGAGGGAGCTAAATAGTGAGGGACTAACGAGGGGATGGGCTGCAGGTGAGAAGGGTGTGAGGACCAGGTGAAGGGAATGAGGGACTAACGAGGTGATCAGAGGCAGGTGAGGACCAGGTGAAGGGAATGAGGGACTAACAAGGTGATCAGAGGCAGGTGAGGAGGGCGTGAGGACCAGGTGAAGGGAATGAGGGACTAACGAGGTGATCAGAGGCAGGTGAGGAGGGCGTGAGGACCAGGTGAAGGGAATGAGGGACTAACGAGGTGAGGATGACCAGATCTGGAATTACAGGAAAGTTAATTAATCAGGGAGGATGAATACGACTGTAAGGTGGAGAAGTCGTGACCCTGTATGCTGAAGGGAAATGAGAGATGGGTGTTTTAGAAAAACGTTTTCTTAACATCTAATGTTTAATATTCAGGACTTCACGTGATGCACACAATCCTCATTTTGGACTGGAATAATGTTTTAATACAAATTTGCGGAGGAAGGACTCCAATCCTTTACTTGAGTAAAATCAAATTAAAGTACTTCTTCTGCAGACACTTGACTGGCGTATTCTTTTATAATATTAAAATATCTGGTGCATAAGCGCTTAAATAACATTTGACTGATGCAGCCGGTTGAGGTGGAAACAGTCTTTGCTACTTCTATTTGCACAGTTATGTAATTTAGTCAAGTTCCAAACCTCAGGGCCTTTCAAATAGTCTCAAATAATGAGATTAATGGGGTAGGAAAAAAAGGAAGAAAGACTTATGCACAGCTGTAAGTACTGCAGAGCTACATACGTAGTATATTAAGCCATAAGATTATACTTTATTAAAAAATATCAGGTGATATGAGGGTGATTAACTATGTGTTTGACCGGAAGTGGGCGCTGTTGTCCAAGTAACTTCCTCAGCGTTTATAGGGTGGTGGACGCGGTGCATCGCCTTGTCTCGAGGCTGCAGGACGAGTTCAGCCTGGAGGTTATTGACTGAGTGGTCGGTTGGACCAGTTCACGCGTTGTTACAAATTATAATTACGTTTCTGTTTCCCGAAATGTTTCTCATGGTTTCACTGTTTGTTCACCCGCTAAACCTGACTTTGACCCGATACCCGCCCGCTGCAGGATATCAATCAGACCAGATGGAAAGGGAGCCAGTTAGATCACTTAGCAGATCTGTGAGTGCGTGTGTGTGTGTGTGCGTGTGTGTGTGTGTGTGTGTGTGTGTGTGTGTGTGTGTGTGTGTGTGCGTGTGTGTGCGCGTGCGTGGGAGGAAGTTTAAATCCCCCGGGAGATGAAAGGTGTGCGGTCTCTGCCTGACATTGCTGCGGGTCTTTTATCACGCAGAGGCGAGTGACATCCGACTCTCTGCTGCTGCTCAGCCGCCACAGATGAGAAATAATGAAGCCCCAAATAATACACTTTACTCGAATATTAATAAGACAATTAAAAAAGTTAAGAATATATATATATATATATATATATATATATATATATATATATATTCACTCATATGTATCACTGTTTATATATATATATATATATATATATATATATATATATATATATATATATATATATATATATATATATATATATTCACTCATATGTATCACTGTTTATCAAATTGAACAACAAAGTAAATACACATGATTTAAAGCTTTACACCTTTCTGTGAATTTGGTGAACTTATTCGTCGAAAAACTTTTATACTAAAAGCAACAACTTCCATATTTATAGATCTTTGTTTTCTTCCTTTTTCTATTTGTTTTTAACTTAAGTTCTCCAGGTTTTGGAGGCTGCGGTCTAATCCACCCTGTTGGTTGCACATGGACTCTTTTAAGACGCACTGAGTCAGATCAAAGCGTCTGCTCCTGCAGGTTCACCGCCCAGTTTGTCTCTGGCCGGGATATGAATTGAGGAGAGCTCGCTTCAACACGCCTATTGTTTACTTCGGGACTTTTCAGGATTTCTGGCTGTCCGCGTGTGCGTGATCGTGCGTAATGTGTGTGCGCGAGCTTGTGTGTGTGCCCTTTATTGTTGCCGACCAAAGAGGGGATTAGACGGTTTTGAAGCACTCACCTTTTATTCAAACAAATTATTCACTTCAGCTAATAAAAGGAATTTGACGCACGTGAACTGTTTTGAGGTCGATGGGGGGTTTGCAAAAACGTTCAACCCCCATCGCTTTACTTCAATAAACTATATTTTAGCATATTTTACACACTTTAGTGACCTTATGCATACACATTATGATACACACATTTCATTTGTATGTTTTAGTACACGAAAGGAATGGAGGATCCCTAGATGAAGGCTTGTCTGATGATAAAATGAGAAGGCCTTGTTTAGAAACGTGTATCAGCTGCAGTGTGAGTTTTTGTGTTGCGTTGCAGGGAGTGATTGCACCCCAAAAAAATACTTGCGCTTTATATTCAAAATCTTTGAAAGCAACATACCAGGTGCTCCCAGGCTTGTCTTCGCATTACATTCACTGTTGACTGTGTCCAATACCCATTTGGTTGAACTCTGCGCACGCACATGCAACCATACTGCCCCATGCGCGCGCAATGTATGGCAAGGGAGGGAGAGGACAGAAGGGTTTCTGAGGTGAAGTGGGGGTGAGAAGAAGAGGAGTGTAGAGAGAAAGAGAGAGAGGGAGAGATGTGGAGTGGTCGTGAGGGGATAGGAAGGAAAGGAACACTCGTTTTGCTGCTCAATTAGTGTTTTAATCTCTGTGTTAATCTTTCCTCGAGACGACAACGGGATCACACTTTTCACATTGCTGCTTTGCTTTATTTAGTCTTTTCAGAGACAGCGGGTGAGGGAGAAATCCCCCAGCACTTTGCGTAAATCCCAACTAAACCGTTTTACGCACGACTTTGAACTGGAGTTTTAAGCAGTAAACTGGTTTCTTTTTTTTAACAAGCTGCTTCTGACCTTTTGGATTATAAACAGTGGCCTTTTTTTCCCTCCTGTCTTTTTTCATCTTATTTTGAATGGCAGTTTTGTTTGATAGTTTAAAATCCTAAAGACTGGAAGGACAGGGGGGGTTTGCAAGAAGATAGACGATACGCAAGATACACTCAAGTTGGACTCGCACTCGCTGTACCGCCAGCACGACGGGGCGTCCCGACCCAGCAGGACCGAGCAGGACGCCGCCTGATTGTATGCCGCTGTCTCAACAGCAGAGCACTTTCCCCAGTACCGGCTGTGTGGCGGTGACGCGGCGGACCATGGACAACAGGCCAGTCCGGAGAAAGCGAACCGGTGCCGTTCGACATCTGCTGCTGGCAGCCGCCTTCCTCGCCTGCAGCTCCCAACTGCTGGTGGTGGATGCCAACTCATGGTGGTGAGTAATAATCGCTGGTGGGTGGTGCATTGATTGGATTTTGTATTTTTTTATTGTATGTGGTGTGGTTACTCATAAAAAGTGGGTTAACTACATTCTCCATTTAGTGGAAGGCTAATTATGGAAGAGCAACTTTGACAGATTTTCCATCTATTGTTTAAAAAGTTGAATATGTTGTATCCATTCATGTGTATCAGACAAAAGCCTTAAACCGTGTTCACAAAAGTAAACCTTATCATATACTCCATCTTTGTGCTTGTATGCTGTTGTTAAGATGACAAGTGGAAAAAATGGGAACTATTTGTGAGTTTGTGTTGGCTCTTGTGTCTCCGTGTGTGTGTTTTGGGGGTGATGTCCCAGTCTTGTGGTTGAGCCCTAACAGTGAATGGAACAAATGTGAGGGCTCTGTCACAATATTTACCCTGGCTGAGCCCCAAATGGCACTGCATGGCGGCCTGCTGCTGTGCATATAGCACCATCAATTAGCCACTCTTGTTTTTGACTTATGCAACAAAGCTGTTTTTGATAATGTAGCGGAGGATGTGTACAGGTCAGTGGAGTTCACCTTCCTGTCAGCTTATGGAGAATCACAATAGGTGGTTTATAGTCTTCATTTAGCGGTGTCCTCCACCAACCAAATGCAGTCTAAAGACAGCTCCCATCTTGCCCAAATCATGCCATATTTTCATAATTGCATTTCTTATGATACGTGAACTGATCTTTCATTAGCTCTTAAGATTAGGAACATCTTAACACAGTTTGATTTCCCTTTGTTTAGAAAGCCTTAAGATGGCCATAAAGGGGTCAACAGTCAGATTAACTGTCATAGTCTGTGTGTGGGCACCAATTGTCAGTTTTTCAAAGCATAAATGATACAAATTGTATGATATGGGTACACGTGTGTGTGGAAAGGGCCGGAAAGGAAACCACACGGGAAGTGGTTGCAGAGATGA
Source organism: Liparis tanakae (assembly GCA_036178185.1). Taxonomy (NCBI): domain Eukaryota; kingdom Metazoa; phylum Chordata; class Actinopteri; order Perciformes; family Liparidae; genus Liparis; species Liparis tanakae. Next base: position 11,285,779 of record CM070089.1, on the reverse strand, counting down.
AAACCAGAAGAGTCCATCTCCACTTTATAGGCCAGTTGTACTAATAAACATGTCTGAACTTTGTCCTCCACAGCGCCGACCTCCTCTCACAGAGAGAGAGAGAGAGACGTTTATCGCAGAGACTGTCTCTGGCACTTATCTTTGATCGTAACCGATAGAGTTTACTGGTTCGAATGTAGACTTAATATGACGTCTGTCTCTCAGGTCACTCGCTCTGACCCCGATCCAGCGACCAGAGATGTACATCATTGGAGCGCAGCCTCTCTGCAGTCAGCTGTCTGGTCTCTCTCAAGTGAGTCCCCGTCTGCCTGGTTTATGCCTCTTCTTAATACATTTCAACTGTTGTAAAAACACCTCGTAAAGCGCCCATGACTTTAATTCAGTGATGAAAAGATTCTGAAAGAAATAGAGCTCAGTTTTGCACGGTGTGGCTCTTCCTTCCTGCTGCACCCTGCCTCTAAAGGAAATAGTCAAATAAAGGAGAATATCCCCACAGGGACCACTGAAGTGTGAAACCATTGACGGTCCTAATCTGTGCTAATCTCTCCTGTGATGCTGCGCTGTCTGCAGGGCCAGAGGAAGCTGTGCCAGCTGTACCAGGACCACATGGTCTACATCGGAGACGGAGCCAAGACGGGCATCAAGGAGTGCCAGTACCAGTTCAGGCAGAGGAGGTGGAACTGCAGCACTGTGGACAACACATCCGTGTTTGGACGCGTGATGCAGATTGGTGAGTTTATTGTCTGGTGGGATTAAGAGCAGAGTAAGAAGAGGTTGTTGTTGTTGTTGTTGTTGTTGTTGTCTTTCTCCTCCTAAAAGACCTGTCAATCAATTTGAGAGTGATGGTAGGTTTGAATTCTGTGTTTTGTTTGATGTTTTTTCACCAATAAGGATTTTATCAAGCATGCAAGATACACACAGACATGTCAAAACAGAAAGCTGCATTGTGTTATTGTGTATTTTGACTAATAAAATAAGCAACAGAAAAGGTTATCGGGGACTTGGTAACAGGTTCGTACTGAAAAACTAAGCAAGTGTTTCCACATGTTTACACAACAATCTATTAAATGTAATTCTTTATTAGGTTGCTTTGATTGGACTGTTATTCAGATTATTGTCACACATGTTTGGACAGGTCATGCAGATCAGGGTGTTGAATCTTAGATAGAGCACTATAATGGTCATTTAACAGATGTATTAAATAACACACTGTTCACTGTATGTTATTGTTAAAATGGGAATATGAGTTGAACAGTAGCCCAAAATTGAAGCAGAGTTGCTCAGTTTTGTCAAGACGCTATTGGTCCAATAAATGCAGTCTAAGAATAAGAAACAATTGTCATAATATTTCGGTAATACTGATTTATGATGTCTTTTTTTGCAAACAACTTTATCATGTTTATTTATTATTATAATTGCAATATTCAGGGACCATAATGACTCTATACATCCACATTGTAGTATAGTTAGTACAGATTGTTAAAGCTATTCTTATTTGAGTGAATAATTAGTTTTATATCTCCTTTTTTATTGTTGAATCTTTCCTAATTCATGTGAGTTTTTCATAAAAAACATTAGTCAATTGGATTGCAGTAGAGTTCTAAGTTAATTAAAGTTATAAAGCCTATTCATTTGCAATACTGATACCATCTCAGATATGATATATTTTTATTATGAAACCCCAGTGACTGCAAAATTGCACAGACATATATATTGCCGGACAGATTAAACCACTTGTCGTTCCCACGTTACGCATGCGCAATGAACCCGATCACCTCCTCCGTCGATTAAACGCGACGACGACTCGGAAGATTTGCGCGAGGCATTTTAATCAAGACTGATGCAAACTCGAGCAAAAAAAAAGAAAAGAAAAAAAGATGTGTAATTCCCAGTAGTTTCAGTAAACCTCCACCTGTAAATCAGACCCTGGATCAGTTTCACGTGCGTCTAATTCCCAGCAGGCGATGTGGGAAACCTCTCATCAACAAGTACGTGTCAAATCCGCTGCGGGCAGTCAGACGAGGTGTTTGCTGCTCTTTCTCTGTCTGCGTCCCTCTCTGCCTGTCTCTCTATTGACAGTCAGTCTATCTCCAGGTTTATATGGAGGTGTTAGTCGGTCCATTGTCCCTTCTTTTGAAATGCGCTGATGAGCTGACACCGAGCCGGCAGATCCGGACCCGCTATTTGAAGTCTGGGCTCCGCAGTCTCATAAACCTCTCGGCCTCTCCCTGCCGTCCTCTGTCTCATTATCCTGCTGCATAATATGTGCATCAGCATCCTGGCTGGGCCAGCGCTCCTAAAACCGAGGATGAATAGCTCACACGCCTCAGCTCCGCATGCATACCTGCCTGTCTGTCTGGCTGGTGTTGATTCCAGGCTGCAGGCATCCTGTCATACAGAGCGATACTATGGCACTGCATTCAAGTCAACACACACACACACACACACACGCACACACACTCGGACACACACACCCGCGCGCACAAACGCACCACGCTTTTAAACCTCAGTTGCATATAGTATTATAGCCAGTTTCAGGTCCGACTATATCTGGATTAAAACACAGATTAGCACTTCAGTGTCTCTTAAATATCTCTTATTGTGGTACCTTTGTAGTTCAACTATGTTGAGGAAATGTTACTTTCTGTATTCTTGTTGTTCTTAGTTTGTACTCTAGGTTGATGAACTTATTGTAAGTCGCTTTGGATAAAAGCGTCTGCTAAATGACATGTGATGTAATGTCTACTTTAGAAGATGCATACTTATATAGCAAGCATAACAATATAACAATACAATCACAACTGATCATGGCTGTTTAGAAGAGGCACCCTGGAAATAGAAAATCAATAAATAGATGGATAGAATGATTAGAATGACCAGACACTGGTATCAAGGTGCTATTACAGGAAAGTTAATGCATTAAATATGCATTACAGGCCCAAGATATGACAATATAGTAATCATAATAATAATAATGATCACTTTATTTATATAGAACATTTAAAAATGAGTTTGACGGACAAACGGCAAAAGCAAGATTAAAAAAACATAGAAAGCTCAACAGTGAGGCCCAAAAAAAGCAAAACAACGGTGAGAGTTAAACCCCGATAAAACACAATAAAACCAACAGATACGCAAAAAGAAGAACTAATAAATAAAATAAAATAATGAATACATACAGTTCTTTGCTGCAACATTGCAGGATTTTCAAGCATGTGTAGTCCTCTGAGCGAGTGTGTGTTGGGCATTAAGGACATGTTGTTGTGGGAGGAATGTCCGCGTGTGTTATACGACCTCTTTGTCACTGCGGTCTCGGCCAGAAATACCACGAGGCTGTTCACATGTAAATTGTCAGTTTCAGAGCACTTAACCTCCTACCTGTCAGGCCACCGTCTTTGTCCTCTGTTCCTTCTGAAAGGTTTGTGTATTAATGCGCTGAATAGCCATGCCGGTTGTGTATTCCTCGGTGTTAGACGTGTTAGTCTCCATGTGAAGAGACCTGTGCATGCTTCAAGGGAACCACAATGTGACAGCAGTCTGGTTGTTTATTTGAAAATGAATAGATGTATAAATAATACTTCTCTCTGGTTCGACGTTAACATTATAAGTGTGTACGGGGGATGGACCGGTCACTTGCACGTAGGTCTTTGAATGAGAATTGGTTTCAGGCCTGAGGGGTCAGAAGGGTCAGTTCACCCCAATTACACTTCCTTTCCTAGACTGGCACTCGAGCAGACAGTTTTCATTAATCTGTCCACAATTTGAGGCGACCACATTTGAATTTTTCACTATCACCCTAATACGATAGAGAGGATTGCATATTGAAAACTCACATTTATCTGCAACATTCTAAAAATGTGTATGAATAACAACTAAAAATAATGGAACATTTGTTTCCAAAAAGATGTTTAAAAATAGAGTAGACTAGCCATAAGTAGGACAGGTAAACCCACAGGCCAAGTATATGGGGACTTCCCTTTTTTTTTACCCTGAAGGGTTATTTGGGAGTTTTTCCTGATCCGATGTGAGGTCAAAGGTCAGGGATGTCTATGTGTACAGATTGTAAAGCACTCCGAGAAAAAAAATTAATTTGTGAAATTGGGCTATACAAATAAACTGAATTGAATTTAATTGAATTTAATTGAATTGCGATGCAGATTTACCTCCATAACTGCTGCATATATTTCATGGATCACAGTGTCACTCTTCCTACGAACTCAAGTCTAATTCATAAATATCTATAATCTGATCATTCCTCTCCTCTCAGGCTCGAGGGAAACCGCCTTCACGTACGCCATCAGCGCCGCCGGAGTGGTCAACGCCATCAGCCGGGCGTGCCGCGAGGGCGAGCTCTCCACCTGCGGCTGCAGCCGGGCGGCTCGACCCCGCGACCTGCCGCGCGACTGGCTGTGGGGCGGCTGCGGCGACAACGTGCATTACGGATACCGCTTCGCCCGCGAGTTTGTGGACGCCAGGGAGAGAGAGAAGAACTACCCGCGGGGCTCCACCGAGCACGCCCGGACGCTGATGAACCTGCAGAACAACGAAGCAGGGAGACAGGTACCGCAGACACACGCGTGTGCATTCAGTTTTTTTGTCCGAAAGAATGAAATGTATATACTTTTTGAAGTGTGTGTCCACGCTTCTTTAACCCCATCCTATATCTGAATGTCTCCGAGGAATGTGTGTGTGAGTGGAGGTGGCCTGACCCGGTAGTATTTCTCAGTGTGTGTAAGTTATTTATTGGGAGGGTCCAAATGGTATAACTGCTAACGCCCTTGGAGTCTGGCTGGGTCGCCAGGTCAATGCGCATTCCAGGGAAGTAACACACACACACACACACACACACACACACACACACACACACACAAGGTCATAATACACACATATGAATGCAGCAACACAATGCACAACAACATGTATGAAGAGTTTTCACTTTTGTGAAACTAAACAATGTGAACATAAGAAAGACAGCATTGGGTGGATATGGTATCATTTGTCAAACTAGCATGTTGTAGTTTTTGAGGTTTTTTGACCCTCTCGTGTTGCCATACAGCGACTATTAAAAGCTCCAGTCTTGATACTAAGGTGAGCTAAAGGTGTTTGGAAATTATTTCAGGTGGGAAGAAATGCACCAAAAGAAACCTTTCACCTTCAACTAGTCTACACACTCACACACAAACGCACACACGCTGACACACACACACACACACACACACATACCAACCTGGTTAAAAAGGTCCATTTGCCAGTTCCGGTACATGTTGGATCAGGAGAATGTCTTTATCTTCAATTAGAGGAGCTTTGTTTAAGCTGTTTGCGAGACAAAGACGCGGTGTGTGTGTGTGTGTGTGTGTTTGTGTGTGTGCGCGCGTGCGTGTGCATGTCGTCTCAACTCCATTTGATTTGTGTGAGAGACATTGAGCCTGGTTTTGTGTGAGTGTGTGTGTGAGGGGTCAAAGGTGAGGGTCTGGAGAGGTTGTGTTTCTGCTGAGGGTCCCATTGGGGATATAGGAGAGTGTATAAGAGAGAAAGATCTATTGCTACAGCCTTGTATTAACACACACATACACACATACACACACACACACACACACACACACACACACACACAGTTCCTCAGCTTCCCTTTAACACACACACACGCATTCTTTTGAATGACTTTTCCTCCTCTCTCTTGTTTGATCCCTTGTTTTCTTTGTCATCTGTCCATCGAAACGGAAGAGAGGAGAAGAGGGAGATGAAAAGGAGGAGAGCGAGCGAGAGGAAGACCGTTTCTCTTTTTCTCCTCATCCCTTCTTCTCTCTTTCTTTCGCGGACACGCCAGTTTGTCCCAAAGCGGGATTTGTCTTGCTTGGTCGAACAAGGCAAACCGCGGGGCTTTTGTGGAGGTGACAGGGGCGTGCCGCTGTGTGCGCGCGCGCGTGTGTGTGTGTGTGTGTGTGTGTGTGTGTGTGTGTGTGTGTGTGTGTGTGTGTGTATGCTCAGCTTCATTTGATTTGTGTGTAAGGCGGATAACGTGGTCGTCTGTGTGTACAAGCGTCTGGAGACAGAGACGCAGGGTGAGGGATGGACCTCTGTCACACTCCCTTGACTCTGAAAGACACACACACACACACACACACAACCCCACACACACACACACACACAGCCACCCAGGTCCACTGTCTCCGTTTCACACAAATCAGACGAGGCCGACTTGTCACACACAGAGACCAAAACAAGGAGATGTACATTCCCCGTCTAAAGACAATAACAGGCCTCTGCACACAGCCGTCATCCCTCAGATCCATCTCTCTTCACTGTTTAAACTTTACTTAACGCTTTATACACAACGCATTTCATCATTGTTTGGAACCGAGGAGAATTCATTGTAAGCACTTATCTCCACTGTGGGCCTAACATCAAAACAAGGCATTGTCTATTTGATGTAAGAGCGATAAGGAATGTGATACACAGTAGATTCAATTAATAGATGGCATCAACAGATACAGACTATTTATGTTTTTTTCTTTTTCTTTCAGGCGATTTAAAGGGAAGTTTAAGAGAATCATCTGATGCTTTGTTTTCATGCTCTGGTGTAATTTTCCAAAATGATCGTATTACATTGGTCTTTGATCTACAAAAACAAGAATGAGTTACGAGCAGCATTCCTCGACGGATGCCCTCGTCTCTGTCTGCTACGGAGTCGGCTGACCATCATATCTCCTTATCACCATCACAAGTTTGCCTCAAAGGCTTTACAATCCGTACAGAATGCAATCCAATAAGGTTCAGATAAGGACAAACTCCCCAAAAAACTCCAACAAATAACGGGAAGAATCATCAGAGAGAATAACAGAGAGGGGACGTGCATTAGATGTTCACACAGAACAGTAACAATCCACAAATATGAGAATATATGACAATAATCTGTCTGCCTTTAATTATTTTAAATAATAACAATAATAATAATAATACATTGCATTGATATTGCACTTTATATTTGAGCAATCTCAAAGTGCTACAGAGCAGAATAAAACAACAAAAAAAGCTAAAATGATAAGATATATTTAAAAGCAAAGCCCATAAAAGATATTTTAGCAGTAAGCTTTCTTAAAAAGGTGAGTTTTCAGGTCACGCTTAAAAGCCTCTTGTTAAATGTTGTGCTTGTGTGAAGTTTGTTCACGCTCAGTTGCTGAATTAAAGTTGCTCTGATGACCAATATAAGAGCACTAGCTGTATAACAAACGCCAGAAAATAAGATTAAAAGTTAGAAAAATAACTATAAAACAAAAAATAGGATTCTAATTGATTTCAGGATTTTGAAAATTCGAAAAATTTGGCCCTCTTCCTGGCAATCTTTACTCCTCTTTCATTGTTTATTCACAAAGGATGAGCTATGTTCTCTATTTCTGCCCCATTCTACGACTACTACTACACCCACCCAAACACACACACACACACACACACACACACACAGGCTCCTAACCCCTAACTCTGTCTGAGCAGAACCTATTGTGCCTGACACAGAGACCGTGTCACCACCACGGATGACTGACCGTGTGTGTGTGAGTGTGTGTGTGTGTGTGTGTGTGTGTGTGTGTGTGTGTGTGTGTGTGTGTGTGTGTGTGTGTGTTTTTCCATCAGGTCCAGTGTCACTGCGCCCAGCAGGCACAACTCACCAAATAGTTCAGTTTGATGCAGGACACACACAGACACACACATCATAGGCATGGTTTGATTATTTAGTGTTATCGGTAGCTAGTAATAATAATAAGAGGAATAATAATGAGCTAGTACAATAAAGTAGCACCAAGTTGCTCAATTTACATAATAATTATATAAAAGTATGTAATCAAAGAAAAGACTACTTCGAAAGAAAGGATTAGATTGCAAATTAAAAGTTGAAAATATATCTTGTTTTGGGCTGTAGCTCTAAACCTCTTATTTATTCTTCCCTAATATCCTTGAAAATGTTATCCATAATTTGGGGCCATGGCTAAAAAAAGAGTAAGACTAATTTTTGTATTTTTGTATTGGTGTGATTGTGAACCTCTAATAAGCCTCACAGCGGGGGATCTGAGGAAACACGAGGGCTCGTAAAACAACAAGGAGTCATAAAATATGAGGATTTTCTCCTGATGATGTGTGTAAAACTAATTCTAACTTTAAAAACTCATTAATCCATCACACTGTGAGCAGTATGAGGTGTGAAGAGAAACATCTAATCCTTCCTAAATAGCAGAGAGTGCGTTTTTTTAAAGAAGATTGCAAGGCGCACACATTTCGTGAAGCTATAGAAGTCTTGTTTTGAGCATGTCATTGTCCCCGGCTCTCAGGGGCTCTCTGATGGGGGTCACGGGGGTCAAGTCACAGGATTGGAGGGTGCCGAGTGCTATGCCTGCTGGGTAGTAAACTAGAGGAGAGGGGAGCAGGGGTGGGAGGTGGGGGTCGGGGGCGGCGGGGGTGTTTGGGATGGAGGGGTTAAAAGAGGTGAGAAGGTAATTGAGATCAGGCAGCGAGGAGTGATGGGTTTCATTTGTGTGAGGGGAAACCCAAAGAACTGATTCAGCAAGTATGGTGGGAACGGCATCGCGGCAAACACGAAGAAACATAACACAGTACATGCTTAGTGACATAATGCATGGCGTGTGTGTCTGTGTGTGTGGGTGTGTGTGTGTGTGTGTGTGTTTATTGAATGCTGCTTAACTGGCCTGGTTTAGCTGCAGGGGTGTGAAGGGCTCCCCCTAAAGCCCACCGCTGCTGAGGCCATAAATCTTGTATTTCCTGTTCTGTTTCCTTAGCATATGCACGTGTAAAAAAAAAAAAAAAAAAAAATCATTTGTAATGTTCAGACCCAGTCGAAAAAAAAATGCACACTCAAAAAACTAAAAAGCAATGAGTATGAAAATAATAAAGCAATCCGGCACTAAATTTAAATGTAATGTCTCAGATGATGGGTCCGTTTTTCTGGGGTCAAAATAGGACATTTAGTTTTAAAGAATGGCAAGAAATGCTTTATATTTATATTTTAGTGCTCCTATCTAGAATGATTATGAAAAAAAGTAATAAGTGCCAGAGCAGTGGCTCCAACCTGTGATTTATTTATCATGGAGCAATTTCACTGATTTTATAGCTAATCTAATTATATGTCATGTGATACTTTTCTTTTTTTAACGACTGCTTTCTAGCTCGGAGCTGTGTGGGAAACTAGATTTGCAATAGAGACACATTTCCTCTGGTTTGCAGCAGCCCGTCAATTCTCAGTCAGCTGTTTGTTTTAGTTTGGTGGAGTAGGACTGACAAGCCTGTCGGGGAACAGCGTGCATGGATGGAGCAAAAATATGTTCTTTGTTTTTCTTTGCTTTGCATTTTTACCGCAGATTTTAACACAATGGTGTTTTGCATCAGCGCCCAATGGTCAGACAAAAATGGAGATGGGAATATCTCAAAATGTGTTGCTTTATTTAGCTAATTTAGGAGAAAAGCCCTCTGAATACATGAATCTATTTGGCTATGTTGTCGGTTTTTTCCTCATATTTTATTTGGCCGCTGGCAATTTAAAAAAAGCTCCAGAGTTCATAAATTAAATCTATATAAGCTTGAGCGTTTATATCCATGATTTCTGCAGGGATAAACTTGTTTTGAGTGTGTAACTTGGAGCAGTCACACATGTTGACCACTAGGTGGCAGCAGCGTTGCAGCAAATATAGTAGATCTACAACACAACATGCAGCTACCAGCCTGGATGCAGTCTTTAAGGAAATTTAATGAGGCCTCTCACTCATGTTGAGTTTATCTATCTTCTCTTTTACTTTATTTTAATGTGACTGAGTCTGTATAGTGGGAATTCACTGTGGGATAGATAGTGATGAAGTCAGGCGTGAGAAGCACAACCACATCTAACCAACACCTTCTTTGTTCTCTCGCTCCACCAGGCGGCCTATAACCTTGCGAACGTAGCCTGTAAATGTCACGGCGTCTCCGGTTCCTGCAGCCTGAAGACCTGTTGGCTCCAGCTGGCCGACTTCCGGCGCGTCGGAGAGTTCCTGAAGGAGAAGTACGACAGCGCGGCCGCCATGCGCATCGGACGCAAGGTACAGGATACAGGAGCTCCCGGCAGATACACGCCGTCTTCTAGGCCGCAGGCGTCAAACACACGGCCCGCGGCCCCCGAATCCGGCCCGCCACATCATTTTATGTGGTGCCCTATTCTTGAAGAAATTTGAGTAAAATATCCTGTGCTTTTATTTTGAAGGTTTCAAATGAAATGGATTTTGTTAGAACATTAGAGACATTACATTACATGTCATTTAGCAGACACTTTTATCCAAAGCGACTTACAATAAGTGCATCAACCTAGAGTACAAACTAAGAACAACAATACAGAAAGTAACATTTCCTCAACATAGTCGAACTACAAAAGTACCACAATAAGAGATATTTAAGAGCCACTGAAGTGCTAATCTGTGTTTTAATCCAGATATAGTCGGAAAAGGTGCTGTAGAGACATGTTCTTATGTACAATATTTCTACACTCAAATAAACAAAAATCAAATGCAAAGAGAGTTTTTCACAACACAGTGTTAAGGTGCGTTCACACCAAAAGCGAAACAATTTTTTCGTGCGACCGAATCCCATGAAAAGTCAACGTACAGACGCGTATAGCTGCGATGGATACGAATTTTTCGGGGGCGTTTGGGGCGTTTACAGCGGCACCATTTTCACCTCGAGTTTAAATATTTAAACTTGAGGCGGTCATCTCGCAACTCGGGCCAATCGGCTCTCGAGTTCCGCTCTCGTAGCTCTGGAAGAGAAAGTCTTTCAGGCGTAAGCGTAACTTCATGGTGAAAGTGACCGAGCTGAGCGAGCCTACGGGTGATGTCATCAACCCAAACACGAGGGCGTTAGTGTGTGGGACGTCCACAAGAAGTATAAAGCAGAACTAGTGGCGAGTTATTTCGTGGTGGATGAAGGAAATGATGACGGTCTTTACGGAGACGAGACACAGAGATAAGCCCCGCCCCTCGTGGAGCGTCTCGAGGCTTATGGCGAAAACGCGGCGAACGGTAAACTCACGCGTTTTGGGTCACAACCCTTTTTTTATATATATGATTTATTTTTAGAAATTACAAAACAAGACTTATAGTACAATATATACCTCACAAATGAGGATTGACAACATATCACAGTCAAATGGTGAGGATACACATTATGTAAAGAATATAACTAAGGAAACAAAAAACAACAACAACAGAAACATATACATAACAATAAGTAAAACAACAACAACATAAAAAGTATAAAGTGTATTTAAGCGTCTTTGGGTACTTAGAAAAGCGCTATATAAATTGAAATTTTTATTATAATAAAAAAAAACCTTTGAGGGCGGCCGTTCTGTCATTTCTTGCTGCCTTGTCAGAATTTGCTACCGCTGCATAAACCGATAGGTGTGTATCGATTCATGCTACCCTATCTGATAGGATGTTATTGTACAATCAAAATATGCTTTTCTTTCAAAGTTCAATGTTTCACTTTTCACTGTTAAAGTGTTTATCTTCAACACTAAATACCCTAATAATAAACCAGTGCTTTATTATGATAATGTGAACAAACTCATGTTTACAATAATTTGTTGACACAAAAGAAATAACAACTGCTTATCACTCATTAATCCACATGTCATTACTACATATTATTACTACTTGTACAATAAACATGCTGAATGTACTTTTAACTCGGGATTTTGAGGATGTCACTCCATTATGGGCGTGTCAAACAAACTCGGAAAATCGACTCGGCACATGCGCAATACCACAAAGTAGCAGTTCTCGACAAGTAGCATGAAACGATAGAACACCGTGATGCTGACGTTGCCCCGGTGAAAATAAGTTTGACGCCCCTGTTCTAGAGCATCATGTACAAAAGCGCTGAACAGAAAAATACAACAACAACAACAACAACAACAATAATCCCCGATGTGTTCCCCTCCTACCAGGGCAAGCTGGAGCTGGAGAACAAGCGCTTCAACACCCCCACCGCCGAGGACCTGGTCTACATCGACACCAGCCCCGACTACTGCCTCCGCAACGAGACCACGGGCTCGCTGGGCACGCAGGGCCGCCTCTGCAACAAGACGTCGGAGGGCATGGACGGCTGCAAGCTCATGTGCTGCGGCCGCGGATACGACCAGTTCAAGACCTACAAGCACGAGCGCTGCCACTGCAAGTTCCACTGGTGCTGCTACGTCAAGTGCAAGCGCTGCACGACACTCGTGGACCAGTTCGTGTGTAAATAGCACGCCGGCGGAGGATGGATGGATGGATGGACGGGCGAGGAGAGGTGAAGAGGGAGGAGGTGACGGGAGGATGGAGAGGGAGGGGGAGGTGACGTTTCAGGTTTTCTTTTGTTCGGGACACACAAGGTCCATTTTCTGAGCGGCTTCCCGTCTCTCTTCCGTTTTTAAATCGCTGACTTTTCACATGAAGAGCAAAACGCTGCGTCATTGTGTGCGTGGAAAAAGCACAGTGATGGATTGGATAGACAGGGGGAAGAAGATGGATGAGAGGATAGACACAAGTGGCGAGCAAGGAGGCGTGTGATTTCTTCTTTTTTTCGGACAACTCTTTGGGAGATTCCCGCTTCTCGCCGCCCCCGGGATCGCGTTCTGCTTTTCCTGCACGATATCACAGAGGTCGGACATCGAGGATGAATGGACCTAGAAGGTGGAATAACTGGATCTTAAAAAAAGGGGACTGGTGTGATGACGAAAAGAAATGAGCGATGAAATAAATATATAATTAAATAATAAATAATCCAAGTCGCGATTGTTATTTAAAGAGACTTAAACCAACCTGAGGCACCCTTTGGACCCGTAGAACTTGTGTGTGTTCAGAAATCCCCCAAATTCAACAAAGCCGTGAGAGAGAGAACCTTTGACCTTTAACCCCGCAAGTGAAATCATTGCATCCGTGATCTAACAATCAGATACAGAAAGGGAATGGCGAGAAAAGGGAGACAGTTCAAATTAAATTGAGAGGGACACAAAACTCCAGGCGACACGTTCAGAAGTCACGCCGCTGAATTTCCGGCTACTTCTGCTCAATAAAGTTCATAAAAAAAACACGTAATCCCCGAGTCAAGACGGGCTAACGACCTACAGGACACGCTCGGTAACGACTGATGCTCAGAGCAGATTTTCCAGCACCTGCGACCTCAGGAATGCGGTAACGAGGCTCGCCGTGTCTCGGCCGTCTCGGCGCCATGCGTCCGCTTAAACAAGCTGCTCCAGCGGGCGCCGCCCTTCACCTGACAGTGAGATTATGAAGCCTCCATTAGTGGGATTAATGTGCCGCATCTGCCTTTAACGAAGCCACACTAAGAGACACGTCCGCTGCGAGCGGACCTCTTCGTCTCGCGCTGCGCAACTCGTCACATGTTTATAACGCTGTTATTACCAGGAATGTTGCATCTTGTATGGGGATACTTTAAGTGTATAGTGTAATCCAGTCATTTAGAAGCAGTTGATTAAAAAAAAAACACGAAGAGGACAAAGTGAACAGAAGAGGACTGAACATGCTGCGGGAAAATGAAATGAATGTGTCGGCGTGGAAACAGAGAGGACTGCAATTTATTAGCTAGATGGAGAGAGAAAAAAAAGAAGGTATATTTTATTATTGTTTTTATTTTTCTGTTTCCTATGTTTTCTACATGAGTATCGTTGTGTATTCTTTCGATAAACTCGTCTTCGACAACGAGTTGTTGTTCTGTTCTTGAGTGTGGAAGTGTGGAAGTCTGACCCCCCCCCCCCCCTCGACGTCTTCACTTCACAGCTACAGACGAGTCTTTGTGAGTTTGTGGAAAAGGATGCACACGGTGGTGGAGTGGGGAAGTGCACTGCAAAAATTCAGCCTAAAAAAACAAGGAAAAAAAGTAATAAAATATGGGAATATTACTTGAAATAAGCCAAATTATCTGCCAACAGAACAGGACAATTTGACTTGCCAAGATTTCTTAAAACAAGTGAAACTGCCTTGTAAGAAGAAATATCTTGTCATTGAAAAAACAAGCATATATTGCCTTAATTTGAAATATTTCATTTTACTTAGATTTGAATTTTTGCATTGTGATGCAGTGTACAGAAAGCTAAGCTACAGTCGTGTCATTCACAACAAGGCCAACATGATGATGCTTTGAATGGGAAATCCATCATTAATTGAGACGGATGCAGAGTTATGAGAATGAGCTTTTACGATTGACTTATGAGTTATTGGTTTTCAAATTTTCTCCTTTCAAAACATGAAATTACAACGAGTCAAACACGACAACGTCTGCAGGTATAAGATTCATATTCCAGCCGTGGATACTGAAGCTGAAGTCTTTCCCTCAAGTCGCCACGATGTCACTCCTCAAGACGTTGACGATCACGGTCATATATTCTAGGTGGCTCCAATTCCTGTATTCTGGAGGATTATAAGTAATCTGTCTGATCTTCTCAATGTTTTCACATCAATGTTTCTGTAATGAATCAAATACAATCAAGTAATAATAAATAAGGAAATTCTTCAAACCTTTTTACATATTTTGAGTTCAACATTCACATAATGGAGTTTTTAGTTTAAGTTCATTATACCTCCTCGCAATTAGCATTTATTGAACCATGAGAAAAGTGTGTGCACTTCCCTGTTTTGGACGATGGATTAAAAATATGCAGTAATGTTCAAGTTCTGACCGACGATCCTCAAACCCATTACTTGTGGTTATGGAGTGCATTTATTTCCAGTAAAAACTCCCCTATCAATCCATCCTTATCGATCATACCAGTATTACAGTCGGCCTGTGTTTATGTTCAACACGACACCACATTGTGTTTATATGTGTGTACTGTTTTCTCACATAAAAAAGTAAAATATGTATGTTCCTAAAGTTGTTCTCCGTCTTCTTGCCCCTAAAGGATGTGATTTACTATGGCGTTCATGCTTATTCTCTATTTTCTTTGAACTTTAACCCAATCAGATGCACAAACAGCGTGTCGACTCCTCGACTCCTCATCTGCTCCACGCAGGGTTCCTACGGTCATGGAAAACCTGGAAAAGTCATGGAATTTTAAAATGGTAATTTCCAGGCCTGGAAAAGTCATGGAAAAAACTCAAATCATAAAAGTTTGGGAAAAGTCATTGAAATGTTATATTCACATGTTCATCTACGCCGAGTTTGACATAATTTATATGTTTTTTTAAAGAAAGACGCTCAAAAACGCACAACATTTTCTAAATTGTTCATGTTTATACCGAGATTTCAGTTTGGTCGTGGAAATTTGGTTTAAAGTCATAGAAAAGTCCTGGAAAAGTCCTGGAAAAGTCCTGGAAATCCACTGGTCAATGTGTAAGGACCCTGTCTCCGGATGCCCCGTTGCTTTTAACTCTGTGTACTCTGTATTGTTGTTGTCAACATGTTACACTCTTTACGGCCCCAGCAGTCAGACTCCAGCTCCTCTCTCATTCCTCTAGAAAACGCTCCTGCAGCTCCGCTATAACTGACAACTTTTAGCACTGAAAGTCAAGTGCACAGTCATTGTTAAGTCGGTCTGTACAGTGACCCCGGTAACAATCCCATTACCTTTAGCCGCTCACACTTAATGGGATTACATCACCGACCGGAGCAGCGTGACCGGCCTGTAGTGGCGTCACCTGGGAGAGGACCGCGTGTTAAACTGTCAATACAGCCACGACTGCTGCTGCTGATTCCTAATGTAATGCATTCATCTCACATGGATGGAGTAGGCCTATGCATGTGTCTAAAAGTGTGTGTGAGTGTGTGTGTTTTTTTGCATGTGAAGATCAGACAAGTGAAAGTGTAACCTGCTGGTGTCTCTAATCCGTTTCGCCTGACTCGCCATCTGCTGCCGTGATGCTGCTACTTTGGCGGTGAAACAAAGAGACACACAGTCGGGTTGTCTTTCTCTAATTAGGCCCTTTCTCGCTCTGAGGTTGTGTTTATTTTCCTGTCTGCACGAAAATGCTAGTTTTGACATCCGTTCAAGATGTGTCTAAGAGCGTGTCTAAGTTGGCTGCAACATTTTATTTATTTTTGCTGACTTTGCCATCAGTCTGTCTGCAGCTTTTGTGCCTTAAGTCAATCGTGTATGTGAATTCGCCGAGGGGGGCACTTATTAACAAGACAAATATGTTTCAGTCTATCAGCTCGGAGTTGGGGGATCTGGAGCTCGTCCTGCACGTTAGGCCTCATTATAAACCCTCCCCTTATCTTTCTCTGTGCAGCTTTGACTCTGCTCTCAGCTCAGCAGCCGAGTGGCCTCTTTAAAAGGCCAAAACAGCACCTCTGCACATCTAACTGGCCTGGAACATTAGTGCAGCGATTCAGAACGAGCCCTAGTCTGACTCTCTGATACCTGCAGGACGTTTTAACGTTGACCTGACAGTTGTCTCCTCACAACCTGCTCCGTGGCGTGAAATGCTCTTTCTGCCGGTGAGCTATGTGCGTTACTGCAAAACTGCCTCATGCAATTTATTTTAACATCTGTTCTCATTTCGGTGGTGTTTTTGGCGTTGAGCGATGCGCGATAATTCCTCTACAACCTGTTATCCAATATGTTGGAGCAGGAGGAGCTCTGGTTTCTGCTCCTCCTGCATCCAGCAGGGGGACACCATTCACATTCAAATGATTTAAAAAAACACTTCAGTTACAGCGAGCATGTTGTTGTCATTGTTTTTTTTTTGTGACTTACATTTTTTTATTTGTTTAGTGATATAAACATAAAACAATTACAAAGACAGACATAAACACATATATATATATATATATATATATATATATACACACATATACACCCATACATACATACATATACACACATCATACATATACACACACGCATACATACACACACATATACACATACCCTCCCCCCCAAAAAAAACAACAACTCAGTATTCTCAACTATACGCACTGTATCATATTAACAATGCTGTGTAATCAGAGCTCTTTTTTGACCTTTTAGGAGCTGTAGCTCTACATAAAGCCAGAGGTGAACTGTACAATGGGATCTTGTATGTGTGTGTGTGTGTGTGTGTGTGTGTGTGTGTGTGTGTGTGTTAGCCAGCAGCTGTTGTAGTAATGACATTCAGTTCTTTCAGGATGGTGCTGTACATTCAGTAAATGTACCGGAATTGTAATTCTCGCCTCAGCGCCGCTTTATTCACCCTAATTCATTTATTGTTTATAGTGTATTGTTTATTAACCGCCTCTCTTATCGAGAGATGGCACGATTCATCACACACAGCTGCACGGAGTCTCTCAATTAACGGAGATGTTGTACCTTTGGTAGCGTGTATCTTCATCACAGGTTTCTAATGCAGGTGGTTTAAAGTAGACACATCTGTGGAACACACACACACACACACACACACACACACACACACAAGCCACAGACCAGACAAGGAAGCCTCAACATTTACAGAGAGGCGAGGATGCAAATCACGAACCAAAGATGCAACACAGACCATTACTGCAGCATCACATGTCATTTTCAAAAGAGTTACATTTCTTTTAGGGTTTTTTCATTCATTTATTTATTACAGCTTTTTAACATCTCCAGTTATTTATCTCAACAGCTATGCAGTCTGCTGCTGTTAACCAAACTGAATGGCTTTTTCATTGTAAAAACACATCATTATGAACCATCATCGCCTGCAAATTAAATCTACTAAACACGCCAACATCCAACCACTTCCTGGGCAGCCATGAAACGAGTCTTACCATGAACACTGACACCAGGAGGTATGCAAAGATTCACTGGAGGCTCCATGACAGGAGCCATCGCAGGTGGCATGCAGTTGTCACTGGACACCGATGAATAAATATTGTCTGTACGTCAATGTTTGTAAGACTAATTGCACTTAATGTGCACAATTAGCATGTGCTGTATTATTCATCCTAGCAACTGAGGTATTCTTAACAACACGATGGCCACCGGTTCCCATGCAGAACCTGTTCCATCACGTGTAGTCTTTCTTCTGTCACACCCTGTGTGTGTGTGCGCGAGTGTGTGTATTAGATCAGGGCTTTAATGACCATATGGGATTATGTGTGTTGCAATAAGGCTTGTCGTGCCACGTAGCGTGACGTAGCGCCACAGTTTCCCCGGTGTTTACGGAAGATGCATCTTAACATATTACAAAATGGCGTTAAAATCTTCATAGCATTTAATGCTATGAACAAATGATAATACATTTGTAATACAGTGTCATTTTATTGGCCCTTTAAGGCTTTTATCTACAGTTTTTTTTTTAAACACAGACACACACCCCTAATGTCAGGTGTGGTCTTCCTGTTTTGACTGTTTCCAGCAACACACCCTCTTTAATACAGGGCGCTGCCAGATAATGGAAAGTCTAATCAGAAGGAAGTGATTTATATTTAGCTGGAGAAGAATGAAGTGAGCTGTAGTCATGTATTTAATTACAATTGTGTGCGTTCGAATCTTCAAATGTTTTACATTCTAAATACTTGTGAATCTCTTTTTCAGTCATCTTTGTTTTTGTAGACATCAGATGTTGTGTCCACTGTACATGGTGGCAATATAAATAGATGAAAGCAACGCACTTTAAACAGACAGGGTTTATAGACACATTACATGGTGTTGATTTAATCTGAGGTCAACCAAGTTGTTTATAATCCATAAAGCTCAAAGTCTTATTTGTTGCTCTGGTTGGTACAACAGCGGCTTATCTAAATGACCACATACCTTTGGAAGGGCTTGCACATGCAGGCCCACATACATGCAGATAGAGCGACAAGGACTCATTTCAATGCTGGATTAGCAGTGAGAACATGGCGCAATCAGAAATTGAGGTTATGCAAACAAACTGCATTCGCCTGCCAATTACAGTTCATGTTGCTCACTGTAGAGCTGGAGGTCTCTTTAATAACCAGCAGTTCCATATGTTTAGAGACACATCCGATCATTTCATTTGCAATCACCGCAGCACAGAATGAGCCAGAGAAACATACAAGTCTCAAACTCTGCACTTTCACATTAAAAGCGCATCCGACCGACAGATGATGAAATTTGATTTTTTAATTTTATTTCGGAGACATACTGCAAATACGATGATGCTAAGATATGTTTCCCTTCTCTTATATCTGGTCTAACTACTCATGCTGTTAGATGATCTGCTCTTCCCAGAAGAAAGAATGGTAACTGAGACAAATTCTTAGAACAGACAGAACATGCATTGAATATGTTTAAGCATTTCATCCTGTGACTTCACTGAAAGCACGCCATCAGGACTAGGCGAGGTTACAATAACATCAGATTATATGCCTGTGCACACTGAGAACTTTGCACATAACTCTAAAAGCACATCACGTTTATTGTAGAAAGAGGGTGGACACACTCCATACCAGCAAGACAGTTCAACCAATTATCTAAAAAACAACAACAGTGGCTTAGTCTATAGATCAAATCAGTATTACATAATTTTAAATTGTCAGGAATAAAACAATATACTGTGAATCTCATAGGGTGGGTAGGGCAATCACATCCATTTTTTGTATATGTATCTACTTTATCCTACTAGATGTATGTAACTCGATCTTGTTTCCAGATTTCTCTCCATCAATTACACAGAGTACAGTTTAACAAACATTGACCTTTTAGTTTAAAGTAAATACAACTGTACACTCATTTTCAATCAGGTATTAAACTAATTTACCCACTATATGACCAAAGAACTGACATGACATCACACACTGTTTTATACTGAGATTTCCAGGATATTTTGTACAATTCCAGTCACGTCTTGCAAATGGTATTTCTAAGGAACTGGTGATATTGACAACCTGATTAACCAGACCGATGAAACTGTACTGAACTAGGGAGACAGGGAGTGTAACAACACACCCTGCCAGAGCCTGGCATTACAGATGAATCCATTTGCACAATCATGCCGTCAAAGTTAACCATCATTGCAGGACAGCAGGGTGTTGGTTTGTGTGTGTACTTACGTGCATACACCCCATGCCCGAGGAGCAGAGAGAACATAGATCAGGTGATCCAATTGTGGAGTGATTGTCAGTATGAGGCCACTTATAATCACACAGCTGCTCATTATCATGAACATGTCTCAACAAATATTATTATTACAATCATCAGCAATTTTGATAATCAATTAATCGTTTGGGTTGTGTATATAGCAAAAAAAACAATATCTGCTCATTTAAGTTAATTCAATATTTAGACTTTTTTTAAAAGTCATTATGAATTGATTATCTCTGGGTTTTGATTTATCTGAAGAAATAAGCGATTTCATAAAACAAATGTTGCAGTTTTAGACACAAAACAACTAAATAACTGATTAATCACATGGTCTATACAGTATAGTAAACACATAGTTTGCCTATACTTCTTAAGCGGTATTAAATAAATACTAACTAGGCAATCGTCGGCTGAGCCTGCTTTATTGAAAAGTTGCTCAATCTCCACATGGCATGTGCTTGCCAAAAAGTTTGTCACAGAAAGACTGAACTAAAACACTATTGGTATCGTATTCACACATCCTATTGTATAACCTCTCACGTGTATTCGTTAAATCCTAACTATTCTCACTAACTCTACACACTTCTCTGCCATATTCCTCGACTAAACCTTAAAAACTACAACTACGTATGCTCAATTTCTGCACCGTCTCTTCCTGCCGGCTGCTAATTGGCCAGTTCTTTATCATCGCGCGATCTGATTGGACAACAGCCGCTCATGCGAGCCACGTCACGCAGCGAGTCCAGTTCGGTCTGGCGACAGTCAGACACCCATCAGAGTCCACGAGAGCGGAGCAGCGACTACAACTCCGACCGACAGCCGTGTCACGTCGCCCCGAAGACGCCTTCGTCTCCAGACACCAGGACCAGGTGAATATCAGAACCGACGTGGCCCACCCTCGGTTCTTTCGGCTGGTTTCCAGACTGTTCGGTGCTGAATCCTCCGCGGACTTTCCCCGCGTAACGTCAGCGCCCCTGCGCGCAGCCAGCTAGCAGCTTTGCTATCCAGCTAATTCTGGCTGTCAAAACAACCCAGAGGCATATAATCTACTAGCCGGCGAGAAAACGCTGCTTTGCCCCCTCTCTCTCTCACTCTCTCTCTCCCCCTCGCGAGGCGTTATCTCTCACGTGGAGGCGGCGTTTTCTTGATTTAAAGCCAGACGAGTCGACGGAGCACGTTGTCAAAATAAACACGAGCTCGGTTGGATAGTTATGTGGCTTCTTTTGGGGAGGTGGCATCTTCGTGTTAGCTCGCTAGCTCGGTGTAAACAAACCCTCCTCGGAGCCTCGTCGATGAGCTCGCGCCTCGCGGTCTCGTGCCTGTTTTCGCATTTGACAACGCAGTTCGGGTAAAATATAAGCTGTCATGTTTTTGTGCGACAGTCTCTGGCCAAACGTGTAAAACCTGCTCCTCGTGCGCACGTTGGAAGTATCACACCTCTGGCTGGAGTTTGGGTTTCTTTGTCCTCACTCGCCACTGGTTTGAGTCTTTAATGCCACTTTGTGTCTGTGTTTCGCGTCGGTGGTTGCTGCTATTTTCATAAACTCATTTTTAAAATATATGAGTGAGAGAGAGACTGTATTTTATTAACTATAAGTCGATTGTGGAAATGTTTGTTAATTTAATCCCTTTGTATTGTTGTGTTTTGTTGAACATAACCAACCAATATTCACCGTTTTATCATATAAATGATTGTTGGCTCTGTACGTTCTTATTTGCTTTTATCGTTTGTTTTTATTGTAATTTTCAATGCATAGCTTTTAGGATTTTTTTAATTATGTGTTGTAAAGCGTCTTTGAGTACTATGAAAAGCTCTATAGAAATTGTTATTATTATAAATATGACGTTTTCTCAGTATCTATAATTAAAATCTACTAGACTGGTGAAAATTGTTTTTATTTCTCCTTTTTTTAAATGTGTTCATTTTACCATGTATTTGTAATTGCATGCATGCCCATCCCATTTCAGTGATTCCTCTGACTGTTCGATTTGCCTCTAAGCATGAGGTCATCTCATGCATATTGCACAGGCTCTGTAGCTGATAGCCTATTTGTCTTGAACCCAAACTTTATATGTACGAAAAAACACTCCCAGCTGTCCCCCGGCTAGAGATTAGCCTATGGATATTTCATGGAGCGGCGTCTTAACTGGTATTTGTGCTGAAACGCATGTTGCATTTTTAATCAGTGGTTTGACCCTTTGGGGTTTCACCATGTCATTATGTCCAAGTGCATTTGCTCTTCTGCAACTTGCTTAACAGCAGTGGAAACATAATACTGAGATCTACACACATGTCACCCATCCGGGCTGCCACTCTCAATTTGCATTTCCATGTATTTCCGTGTCTATTCACAGAACTACACAGCGACGCAAAGCACATCCATGCTGCATCATTTTCATTTATGGCTACTGCGTTTTATGGAAGAATAACATTGTGCCCACAGATCAGTACCCAAGTTTATCCGAGAAGTGTCTCACACCCTTCACATTTGTGGAATATATTGATAGACAATTCAAAATAAAATTAATTCAGAGCTTCAATTGCTTGAGCTGATGTGTGCTCTGACTCTCACCCTGTAGACATTGCTATTGAGAAATACGTCATGTTGTTTCTTTGAAGTACAACTCTCTAGAGATTTTATGGTATAATGAAGTCAGTATTTGATGGTGTGCCAAGCAGAAGAGCAGCTAAACATAGCTTCTAAGAATAGTAGGGAACTGTCGGTGTAAAATTGATTAATCATAAGACGGAGTTGCTGCCTCTTTATTTTATATTACTTTTATTGTCTCGGTCCAAGCTTGCTGTCCTTCCCTCTCAACTCAAAACAAGGCGGTCTATATGTGCGTGGTGTTAATGAGCGTTTCTCTTAAATGGTTTGTTGTTATTTGGTTGCCAAAGTGAAAATGTACGTACACAACTACACACAGAGGAATATAAGCCTGTCACTAGTTAATTATTGTGTCTATACAGACAGTAAACATCTTATTCCAGAAACACTTATGAGCATAAAGGGCATTAAGAGATGTAATGTTTCAGTGTGGGCTAGCTTTAACCGCTTTTGTGCATTCATGTTGGTTTGCAAATATTAGTTGATGTTAAAATATTTGCAATTTGACAGTTATTTGATTTTAAATGAGTTTGGTCACCGGGACCCAAAGCCGAGTCAGAGTTAACGAATACAATATTCTATGATTTTGACCCCTCTCTGTTTTATTCAGCCTTTATTTAGACAGAAGGCATTGGTATTTAAATATAGTCGGTAGCTTTTAGGTTCACTTTTCATCCAGGGGGCATATTTTTAACTTTCCTACCACCCACTGCTTGAAAACCACTGTGTTTGGTTGCACTGTGTGTAGCAGAGCCAACTGCACACTGGCCTTGTGGTGGTCTGTGTCTGGTCTGTGTTCAGATGGTTCAGGAATTCAGTCGTGTGTGTGTGTGTTTGTGTGTGTGTGTGTGTGTGTGTGTGTGTGTGTGTGTGTGTGTGTGTGTGTGTGTGTGTGTGTGTGTGTGTGTGTGTGTGTGTGTGTGTGTGTGTGTGTGTGTGTGTGTGTGTGTGTGTGTGTGTGTGTGTGTGTGTGTGTGTGTGTGTGTGTGTGTGTGTGTGTGTGTGTGTGTGTGTGTGTGTGTGTGTGTGTGTGTGTGTGTGTGTGTGTGTGTGTGTGTGTGTGTGTGTGTGTGTGTGCAGATGATTCAGGAAGACATCAACACGCAGGTTACATTTTCAGCTCTTACCACCCAAACTGTGTGGCTGAGAGTTGTTGACATTTACTTGGTAAACCTAACGGGCATGGATGTTTTTATATGTATCTTTCTGCTTTTGCATCAGGATATATAGGTGTGTGTGTATAAAGAAAGCTGTGATTATGAGAGCACCCCTCTCTACGAGTGGAAAATAAGTCATTTTTTATTTGCAGGTAGACATGTTTTGACTCCTGCCGTTGTCAATTAATGGCATTCACTTTAAAAAAAAAAGAAGGGTTACGTAGATTTTGTGTGGGCGTTCGGTAGCGTGTGATAGAGCGCTCTTTAAGATGTCTGCTTGTATGACATCGTGTGACACAGGTTGTGTGTTTGCATGAGTTTGTTTCACATCATACCAAACCATGAACTAGAATTGGCCCATCCCCCTTGGCGAAGGACACCTGAATGTCACCGAACACAAGACCTGTGTGTGTGTAATCTGTAAAGGCTTTCTCTTGTTTTCCGATAAAATTAGGAATGTTGTTGTGGGTACGTGTAGTTTCAGTCTTTTAAAGAACCGTACTTACAGAATATTAATAGAATCTGTATTTTTAAATTGACATTTTCCCACCTTCGACCGTATCCGTCAAGCATGTATCTTTGCTATGTGGCCGCCTGTTGTGTTCACTCTGAATAAGAGAACAATGGTGTGTATGTGTGTGGTTCACTTCACACTGGTTCTCTTTGTTTATCTCTCCATCGTAAGACTGCCGGCAGCAGCATCAGTAGCTCACTCTCACTCACTGTTGTACCAGGACTCGGAAGTAACCAGACGAAAGACATGCTAAAGTTACCTGCAAACAGAATGATGTCATCATCATTCCCATGTGAAGCTGAAGTAAACACGTATGAAGATTTGCATTGACTAGCTGCACGGAGACAGAATTAAAGGCGTGTTTTCAGTTATTTTGTGGTGGAGTGGGTGCATGTGTGGTGATTTTAAAGTGTAGGTCTCAGTGTGATTTAGATTGTCCTACTAGACTATAAAAGCGGACATGTGGTCTCCAACAGCAGGTTCAAATCATTGTAAAGCTGCCCCAAATACAAAGGGGGGCCTATTCCCCACCAACCCCCTGCTAGAGGAACACGCGCAGCATAAAGCACTGCGAGGGAACCGCACCAACACATGAAGAGTTTTTGGTCTAGAGGGACAAACTCATTTTTTGGGGAATTAAAATGTGACTTCCAACCCTGTAAAATGGCTAATAGAGAGCAGGCCGCTTTAGTTAACACAAGAAGTGACAATTTACCAGAAGGTCTTGTTTTTCATTGAATCATTTAAATTCTTAAACAAAAGAGAGGTGATTGACATCAATATTCATTTTCTTTTTCCTGTAATATCATGAACTTAAGATATTGACAATTTATCAAGAAACCCTTCGCTATATTAAAACGTCTCAGACAGACCCAGCTGCTACCATCTCACGCACACACACACACACACACACACACACATTCACACTGACTTTTACATCATCTTTATGTTTAACAAGTAGTGTTATTAGCAGACATGCAAAGCAGAGACAGCCATGACAGCAGGTGAGCAGCCGTGTCCAACTTCACAGTGTTTAATCAGGGGCAGTGTGTGAAATGTGTTGTCACCAGAAGTTGTTCTGTTACATAATATGTTTAAGGCTTTTGGACCGGCGTTAATAACGAGAACGATACCGCTCCCCGTCTAAAGTCTAAGCGTCCGTGTAACTAACGCACCGTCGATGCGGCTTCGTTACACGCCAGACGCCCCCTGAGCCTCGCTGGTGTCTGTTGGCGGACGATCGTGTTGTGAAACTCTAGCGAGCAAGACGAGTGTGATGGGTAAAGAGACGATACCGATCAGTGTAAACCTCCTTTGACTGATTCCCAACGGATAAGCCTCCGGATCCTGTTTTTACACCCCCCCGTAGACTGTTGCAGGTAGTTGTCTAACCGGAAAAAAACAGGTGGGATGTCATGGAAAAGCTCGTCGTCATTTCCAAGGAAGGAGGCTTTGTGTTTTAGATGGACTCACCTCATTCTTTAAGCAACAACAACAACAACAACAACAAACACAAACGAGTAACCGATCTATCGTTTGAAATAGAAAGAAAGACTTTATTCCATCGTGGATGTTTCTATAACAATGTATCAAGTGAGAATGTTGATTTTAATGTACATTTTATAATATTTTTAGACTAAATATTATTATCCTTGCTGTATGTCTGAAACATCGAGACGTATGTACTTCTTCCTTGTGTGTAGTGTTTGGTCTCTCTCTTACCATGTCTTCATGTGGTGTCTTCTCTCTTTTAACATGGGTTTTTAGTCTTTTTAATGTATTTTTTACATTGTTTTTTAATCTTTTTAATGTGTTTTTTACAGAGAAAGTTTCTTTATCATGGGAGCTGCCCATAAAAAAGCAGAAAAAGAAAGGTGGCAGCTCCTAAATTATCTGTCGGGAGAAGCCAAAATGGCCATTTATTTAATGAGAAAGACCCGGGTGGAGAACAGAGGGGCAGGAGGCGGGGCAGTGTGGCTCTGCAACATCAGGGCCAGACTGGCTGGAGTTCGGGTTTTATAAACACATTGGAGACCTGGATGCTTTAAAACAACGGTGGTGTTTTAATGGTATTGTCTGTTCTGTTGTGGAGGAGGAGCTGGTGTTTACACCACTTTTTATTCGGTAAAACATGTTTTATTTTTTGTTGTTTGGGTTTTTATTTTAAACACAATTTATTTTAAAGTACTTTATTTTAAAGAATCTTTGTAAAGGCAAAAAAAATGTGAATGAAGTGTTTTTAAAAAATCAAAGAAAAAAAATCTCTCTCTCTCGTGGTTGGTTACTCCTGTCAGGTTGTATGGATTGACTATGATGGGTTGAACGGCGAGCGCGTATCTCAGAAAGAAAGTAATGACAGACCATATTCTACCCTTTTGCGGGTCCGCAGTACGAGCACCAGAAAATAAGTACTTATTTATTTTCACTCCACTCCTACTTTACAACTACCCCGCCAACCACTCACTCTTTCCCCTGAGGAGGAAAAAAACAAGACAACAAATCAATTCTCATTGTTTATTCTCCCTCTCGTTGGGTTTGTCTGTCGGTTTCTCGGATTGATTTTTTTTTTGGAGCCACCTCTTCACGGCTCTACAGTTACGACAACCGACTCCACAGCGAAGTCAGCTGCGCTTGTGTGTTTGTGCGTTTGTGCGTGTGTTTGGGAGCGCGAGACACAAATAGAAAGATGATGACAATGAGCCTGAGGGAACGCTGCAGCACGTGCTCATGTCCGCGTAGAATATTGCACGTGTAATAAATGACCTTGTGAGTGTGCTCTGGTGACCATTCATCTCAAAGTGCAGTTTTAAAATGAAGTGAAACTGAATTAGATTGTCGGTTTAAGACGTGTCCTGTCGAGACGCGTACGATCAAAGTCTAAACTCGATGGTGTCGCTCTGAAGGTTCACGGGGCGATCGTCCGTGTAATTGTGCATCTTTGCTGTTTATTCTAGCTCAGATGTGACATTATTGACTTGTTTGTATAAATAAACATGAAGGAGCCAGCAGACGGTCAGCGAACATAAAACATAAATATATGAAGTGCTCTCAACCCTCTCTTCCAACTATTGGCAAGAAAGCGAATAAGCCTCTTTGCAAAAATGTCAAATAATAATACGCAGTAGTTTAGTTTGAGTGGAGTTCGTTGATGAACATCACGACACAATGAGAATTACAGATAAGTGACAGCAGAGTGTTTAATCATTAACATCAATATTCAAAGATCAATATTTTCCTATTTGTCATGACAATGGTCTACGGTTTGAGAAATTGATAATTCACAGCATGCGAGACACACACACACACACACCCACACACGGTGTTGTTGGTATTGACATATCGGTCAAATCAATAGCAGCCATGGTTAAAGGACAATCATCTTTAGACTTGGTGCATGACGTCAAGAGAGTAAAATATCGAAACTGAAAAGACAAACTTGGAGAATGGAGTGAAAGACGGTTTTTGTATTCCAGACCACCTCGATTTCTTTGTTATTCGTTGGAGAACGCTTGTAAAACGATGGCCGTTGGGCAGATTCTTTCGCCAAGAAAGAGAAGTGTTGCTCAAAGGCACATCAGTAGAGCTTTTGAGTGAGTCTTGGTTTATCCCGGCGGGTCACCAGTCTGGTCCCCTCGGGCTTCTGGGTAGTTGTTCCTGCTCTATGTCGGTTCACTTCCCCTGGTTAAAGCGTCACTCTGGGCCAGATGGTGAAGTCGTCCGCATGATCGCTTCTCTTCATGCCGGTCGAGTGTGGAAAAATAATTGAACCTCCATACAGCGACTTAAATAGAGAACAAAAACAAGGGTGTGTGTGTGTGTACGACATCCACGAGGCTTTAGCGAGCCAAGAACATTGCGATCGCACGGCGCCGCCGCACGAGACATCTCGATGAGTCATTTAGCATCCTGTTGCCGACAGACACTCGGTGGCGACCGCGCTCGCCGGACTGAACATTCAACGTCTGTGGGAAGCGCCAGTCGGTGTGGGAGAAGCGGATCTCTTGTTTTTCTCTCTCGGTATCTCACGTTGCCATCATGTCGAGTCCTTTTTTTTAATTATCTCCATACGAGGTCGGACCGTTCTGCTCCGCCTGACCTGCGATTGCAGATTTGGTTCTGCCAACGCATGTTTGTTTTTTATCTTTTAATCTTGCTGCTAAATAATAATAAACAATTGCGATCGAATGTTTTTATTTAGCATAATCACACAGGATTGATTTATTTATTTAGTTTGTTTATTAAGTATCCCCGTTAGTCTACACCGTAGTAGAGACTATTTCCTGGGGTCCAGGCAAAAAAACATTACAATACAAATACATAAAATGCACTACAGCATGATCAATTATCACAAAAACACTTAGACTTAGAAAACAACATTTACATAAAAAGTAAAATAATAACCTAATCTACTATAATTTCCTTTCTGATTATTGCTGCCTTAAGTTTCCTTTTGAAATCACATTTATTTCTTGTTAGAGTCGCATGGCGGAACACCAAGACAATATGCTGAGAGTCTCTCAGAACTGCTAAATAATATGACTTTAGACGAGTTCTGAATTGTATTGACACAAAACAATTCCTTTCCAGCCCACTCTTCGGTAATTACCCCACCGAAGGTTTTTGGCTATCTGGCCTCCATCAGGGTGGTGTCTGACGGGGTTTCTGGCTTCCGTAAAAACAGTCTGTTAAAGGAGTGGTTTGTTAAGGCCAGCTGTAGATTGACTTTGATATGAGTAAAGATGATCACGCACAAATATTAATACATGGAGAGATTTAAATACATGTTTTGGAGGATAAGACGGGAAGTGTTGCTTTAAAACGAGGATACTCAACCTACCTTTTTACCTCGTGACGGCTCAAGATAAACAACTTCTTTCTGTAAAGATGGCTGTAATATTGCATGTTTTGTATTCATGTTTTCGCTTGTAATTTTCTGTATCTACAAGAAGTAAGTACGGTAGTTTGTAAGAAGTATTTTTTTTAAAGGGGTACATCATTTTGTATGCTTAGTATCTATGGGGATCTTACATTGAAGGAAAAGGGAACACGGATGGAGGCAAAAGGTCGGCTGAAAATCAACGTTTGTTCACCAAATGAGTCTTTGCCTCAATTGGTGAACTTTCTTAAAGTAAGAAATGGTAAACACCCATGATAAGGTAGTTGGACTTTGTTAGGAAACGTGTGTGTGTGTCTGTTTAATGTTTCTTATCTTCTTCCACTGCTTCCAGACTCTTATCAGACGCACGCAGAACAAAACGTATCAGCCGGTTCAATCATCAGGAGGGATGTTGGTTCTCGTGTGGCAATCACCCCACGAGACCGTCATCGACTACAGCTAAAAAAAACACAAAGAAACGTAAAGAGGACTTCATTCCTCGTATTTCCGAGTTAATAGGGACCCGGCATGAGATCTCAATTTTCATCACGACAGAAAATCACGGTGCACTTACTCAAAAAGAGCGTCAATGTAATTTTCAAAAATAGTCGATTGGGGACAAAGAGGAAGGAGGAAAGAGATTGATTGGACGGCCTTTGAGCGTGAAGAGTTTCATTCTGATTCAGGATCTCGCTCTCAGTTCAGCCTCAAAGCGTCTTCTTATTCACCGTCACGGCACAATAATGGTTTAGGAATAGTCTGAAAACAGTCGGTGCAGAGCAGCATGTGGCGAGGCCAACTTTCTGTTGCCTTCAACTCTCCTAACTTTGTGATTTTAAATATGATCCAGAACAGCAGGAGAGGTGGAATATAAATCAATTGAGGTCACTGGTGCTTTCTGTGTGATATATACAGGGTTCTTGCAGTCATAGAAAACCTGGAAAAGTCATGGAATTTTAAAATGGTCATGGAATAAAACTTAAATCATAAAAGTTTAGAAAAAGTCATGGAAATTTGTTATCACATGTTTATTTACACCGCGTTTGAAATAATTAATGTTTTTTTTTAAAGAAAAACGCTCAAATATAATCCTGCATACGCTCTCGATACGCAATATTTTCTAAAATGTTCATGTTTATACCGAGATTTCAGTTTGGTCATGGACATTTGGTTTAAAGTCATGGAAAAGTCATGGAAATGCATTAGTCAACATGTGTAAGAACCATATATATATATATATATATATATATATATATGTATATATATATATATATATATATATATATAATATGTTTATTTATATATATATAATATGTTTATTTATATATATATGTTTATTTATATATATATAATATGTTTATTTATATATATATAATATGTTTATTTATATATATATATATATATATATATATATATATATATATATATTTTATGAAAGCAATATGCTTTATTGTATTGATTTGAGATCCACTGCAGTTAATTTTTTCCCAACGCGCCGACATCAGCGTTTTACAAACGCCGTCTTTAACGGTGCGTCTGTAGGTTCACAAGGACACGCACAGGTGTGTATGTGCGTGCCCTTTGTTTGGTCCCCCTTCAGTGTGAGCGTAATCCCCTAATGTGTGTTTGCGGCGGCACAGGGGGACGCTTTAAATGAAGTGCTCTGGCGCTCCGGGGCCGGATCTCATCGGCGTGGCCCCTTCGGAGCGCCGTGTGTTTGTGAAGGAGACAAACTGATCTCAGCGGAGTAAAACGGGCCGACGTCAACGTGCAACTGGAGTTTTCATCATTTACTATACTTTAAAGCTTTGAGTGTTTGGAAACGAGCAGCAGTACAGAGCGATATTAAGGGGGCGTGTTCAGGTAACCATAAGATGATTTATCCTCATCTAGACCAACAGTACACCTTTTAAAAAGGACTTTTTAGCAGGCTTTTTTGTGTGCTTCAAGTTCAGGTAGTGGTTAAAATCCTCACACACCTGCACACTTATGCATGTTGCCGCCATGAGGAACTCTCCTCGTTTTAAAAAGGGGTCTTTTAAAGTATGTGTTGCAACCATTTCATCTCTTCCTCATCTCTCAGACGCCGTGGTTCAGTCGTGGTTTGACTTTAGTGGAA
Organism: Liparis tanakae; assembly: GCA_036178185.1. NCBI lineage: Eukaryota > Metazoa > Chordata > Actinopteri > Perciformes > Liparidae > Liparis > Liparis tanakae. The sequence continues at coordinate 11,254,463 of CM070089.1, read as the reverse complement.
ATCTCCCATCTTTTTTCTCAAAACTGTTTATCAAGATTTGAGTAAAGCCGAAACTGTGAAGTTGGGAAAAGAGTTGAGGAACACATCTACTTCCTGCGTGTGAATCTCTTGTTCCCGTCCTTGACGCCTCTCGTTGCTAAGCGACTCGGCATCACAGCAAGTTGGCAGCAACACTTATTTAGTGTATCAGTAGCTCCAGTATTTTAAGGCCTTGATGGTAACTATTTGAATTGACAGAAATAAAGCAACAACCAATATTCCTTTTTATCTGTGATGCCGACCTGAAGTTTTTTTTTCGTTTTCTTGCGAGTTTTCCCTGATCCGATTTTGTAATTTGTAATATTGGGCTGTATAAAATAAACTCAATTTAATTTAATAGACCTGCTTTGAGTGAAATAAGTGCAGCAGTAGTAGCCGTAGTATATCGGTTGGATAATTAATCTTTTAAGGGGATTGAATTTTTTTTTTTGTGGAGTACGCCTCCACTATCATATTTTATGTCTGGGCATTCGGGCCAAAATAAAAGTCTACCTAACGACACAATGATGCATAATTTTACTGCGTCTTAAAGTCTCCGGTTTAAAGCTGTGCTCAACATTTATTGGTTGTATTACGAGCTTCTATTTTTCATGGTTTGGGAAACTGCTTCAGCTTGTAATTACAAATGTTTCCTTTTCTCTTTCCTTCCGTTTTCCCGTCATAAAGTCCTAAAGGATCCAGATCCAAAGCCTTCGAGTTCGGGCTCCTCTGGATTCTGTTGACGGCTTCTCTCCGTGGAGGCTGGTCCAGCGTTTCAAGCTGGACGGAGGAGAGACGAGTGGGGCCGAGGGCCCCGCCTTCGTGCTGCGACACAGAACTTCAAACCTCATCGAACACACGACAGATGGCGCGCCTACAAATCCCACGAGCCCCCGGGAGAAAGCAGACACGCCCACCTCAGGTTCTCCAGCAAGTCAACTAAACGCCACAGAGGGCAGCTCGCACAATGCGGTGAGTGACGCACACAAACACACACACACACACACCGTCATCTGGTTGGTCCAGGCCATCAGGTGCGCTATGGGGTGACTGGTCACACAGGAAAACCATCTTCATAACTAATTAAGTAGGAGCTGCTAGCTGGGAAGTGTAGTATTTCACAACAGATGCTGATTAGCCGCGTCGGTCATTATAAGTTTTGTGTTGTGTTTTATTCAGTCAATCATTACATACAATAAGTAAAGCCACAATCTAATATATAAAAGCTGAAAAGGTATAGGCAGAAGCATAAATGCTTAAATATCCTAAATTCTTTAAAATTAAATCTGATATATTTATATCTATATTTTTATATATATATATATATATATATATATATATATATATATATATATATATTTATATCTATTTATAAATATATATTTCATTCACACAAACCAAAAATGAGTTGAAAATTCTTACATTTAGAATAATAAGAAGCATAAACTATATTCTTTTCCCACATATAATCTGAATTAAGTTATGTTTTTATCTATTTGGATATTTGCATGTTATGCACACACACACACACACACACACACACACACACACACACTTCAAAGTTACAAACCGATTTGGATTCAAGGTTAGTTCATTTTCAGACCACGGTGGGTGAGTTATCATCCGGGCGTTGAGAAATAAATTCATACAAGTATGTAAAACAGTGCAAACACAAGCTTCAGTGCCTAGCTACTGAAGGAGAATATGCAATCGGTTTCGCAGGTTATTGGAGGTGATTTCAGTAATTTTGAGCTTGTTTCCCGGGTTTCTCAACAACCAACAGCCTCTTCTCCTCCGAGGCGTTTCAAACGCGCCGATGACTCATCCTCTGCTCCAGTAATTAACAGTGCATTATGCTCGGCTCCGCCTGATGTTCACTTTTAGTTCCACTCAAAGTCTAAAGTGATGTGGATGTTTTCCAAGATTCACAGCTCCTAAAAATACGCCCGTTATATCTATTCACCGACGTCTTCCTGGAAGGAAAGCGAAAACATTACCGAAATATGTGCGATTAGCGTCCCGCGAAGGCGACCTATCGCTTTGATCAAACGCGTGCCAGCCGCTCCCCCTCGGAGGCATCGCGTGTGCGTGTGCGTGTGCGTGTGCGTGTGTGTGTGTGTGTGCAAACTGCTGGTCCGTTGTTCGGTGTGAAAAGCCGCCGGCATACAGCCGTAGAGCCCGACCACAACCGTGTGCATTGTGTCTGTTTGCGTGCGCTCTTTTTTTTTTTTTACCTGTAACACAACACCGACGGCTACCCGAGAGGCCGCCGGGGGCCCCGATCAGCGAGGCTGTCGTCACGCCCCACAGGCGGGCTGCTCGGTGACTCGTTCCCCATAGGTGTCTCGAAATGTTAACGTGTGAAATGTGAACGCGTGGCGCCTCTCCGGGGTTTTGGTGTCACGCTCACCGTCTGCAAAAATATGGAAAGACGACCTTTCTGAACTCGTCCCTGTGGGGATTCTGGTGCCTTCCTGACCCCCCCCCCCCCCCCCCCACACACACACACACACACACCTTTCTAATTTCTAAACAATCGCCGTTTACCTGTCAAAAATCTTCTCGGCCCATTACTTTAGTAAGAGCAGGGTTCGTACGGTCATGGAAACCTGGAAAAGTCATGGAAAATACTTAAATCACAAAAGTTTTGGAAAAGTCATGGAAATTTGTTTTAATCACATGTTCATTCACGCCGAGTTTTTTTTTTAAGAAAAAAGGCTAAAAATATAAGCCGGTGTCCACTATCAATACGTAAAATGTTTGATATTGTTCATGTTTTTACCGAGATTTCAATTTGGTCATGGAAATTTGGTTTAAAGTCCTGGAAAAGTCCTGGAAATCCATCGGTCAAAATGTGTAAGAACCCTGTATGAGACGTTTGATACCTGACATGTTTCCGACCGCTCTTACAAAGCATCGTCATGATGGAAACACTCTAAAATACTGTATATTTTATATATATGTGACGACCTTTCCGGGTCATTAAAGTTCAATTGACTGTCTTTTACAGATTGTTTAATTAATTTTAGGATATTTTAGAATTTTTGTGAGTCAGTTTCCATTGTGCCTTTCTATAGAAATGATTAGTGTGATGAGTTTTACAGACGGAACAGATGCTTCTTTGTACAAACACACACACACACACACACACACACACACACTTCAGCCACCACCAACAAAACAAGGGAAATATCAATAAATAGTGAACAAATGCCAGGAAACAATGCTTGACATTCTGGACCTTTTTTGAGTCCTCAACATCCTCTCTTTGTGTCTTTATTGCTTCCACGCACAAACGTCCAGCCGGAGGCGGATCGAACGCCGCGTTTCAATTCCTCTCGTTGCGCCGTTCATCAAGGTCGTTCTAGCAATCTGGTTACCGAAGTGCAATAAAGCCTCGGACATCGCCGGGCGAAGGATCTTTTAATGCTGACGCCGCCGCAGTGAAAAGGGGAATTATGTTTGAGTAATGAACCGAAAGAGGCTGTCGGCTAATACATCATGTGATTGTCGCACGGGCATGAAAGTGGGATCAATCTTATTATTTAACTTTTTGGCAAGAAAGCAAACGAGTATATTTACCTTCGCATTGAAAATGCGGAAGGTAATGCTTTGATCTGCGTGTATTTGTATGTGTGTTTGTTATTCGCATAAGTCAAAAAGTATTAAACCGAATCGCATGGAATTTGGTGGGATGATTGGTTATTATCCGGGGAGTATTAGATTAGATTTTGGGATTGATCGGGTTAAAGGTCAAGGTCATTAAAAGGTCGAAATCTTCTTTTTACCATATTCAATTTATATCCAATTGGCATGCAACTAATGCCAACATGTTTATAATTCAATGCTCAATCTTGTGATACGCAAAGGTATGCGCTCTACCGAGTAGTTCTAGTTCTCAAAATGTATTGAGTAAAATATACAAGATAAACGCTTTTATGTTTACGACTTATCTCTAGACCTCTTGATGGAATAAAGGAGTTTAATCCGGGGTAGTTGACGGGTTTCGATGAGTCCTTTTGACGGAGATCCCGGCCCTGCAGGTGAAGACGTGGCTTCAACCGTGAAGGGTTAAACATCTGGTGTTTTGTTACCTAATGCTGATTTCCCGCCCCCTCCTCGTGGCCACGGAGAGAACGGAGAGAATAGAGAGAACCGGTTGAAGGGTTTGTCTGGCGGCAGCCCGCGCTGTTTCTTTAAGAGTCGGCCCTTTTAGAACATACTGTCTGTTTCTGCTTTTCCAAATACTTCTAATCCCAAGGCGGCGTTGTGCATGTGCGAGTCACATGTCGGAGCTCTCCGTCTGTGCCGTGCGGGGGTCACTGTGTCCAAGGGTGAGCTCGTCCCTCTTCAGGCCGTTGTTAGTTCAGACCCGGCCCTTATTGGCCAGCTGATCGTTGATCCCGCCCTCCCAAACCCGCCAGCATGTGACTCTGTTTACCTCCGTGTTTCGTCAGTTTGAGATTCCTCCCCTCCCTGGTTTCCATGAACTTCTCTTCCACGAACTGACTGTACACACAGAGCGGTCACGGAGTCTGAGGGGAGCTGGATTCACGTTTTGTTTTTTAAGTGTGTGTGTTTGACGGAGGGACGGATTGTTCTTTATTGGCTTTTAAGAAATATTGCCTCATTTAATCTTGAGCGGGCTCGTGTCTCCAGGGGTTTCCTCGGGGCTCTCCTGTTCCCGACGTGCTGCTTGGCTCATGGGAAAAGCGTTGGATGTCTCTGTGCCTTTTTAAACACACTTTCCTACGCAGTAGTGCATACTAGATGTGAGTGTTGCATGGAGCCTAAAGCAGATATGGACAATGTCAAGTTTATAATATTAACGTCTTATCACACCGAGCAAGACTCCTCCAAAATCCACTGAATAGTTTACTTTGATTCTACCCTGGCCTTCCAACAGGTTGAATATGTTATATCTGTTTCAATGCATGTATAATAATAATAAAAATAATAATAATAATAATTCGGAATAATTCTATAGCTTTTCTAAATAAGAAAACAAGAGACAAACGGAACAAACACATACACACACTTTGCATTTTGCACACTGCCTATACATTATTTAATTTTACACTGCCGGTATTTGTGTGTGTATATATATATATATATATATATATATATATATATATATATATTTTTTTTTTTTTTTTTTTGTATTTTATATTTCACTTTGTATACTTTATGAACAGTCACTGCTTCTTTTCTCTTCTTTCTTATATTTATATTCTACTGAGTCAACAAATTTCCCCTTGGGGATTAGTAAAGTATATTTCTATTCTAAACGGGAACATGGAGAAAGGAAAACCAACTGGGGAAGCTGTGTGCGTCGTATCGGGGGAAGGGATTAGCGGGTGAAAGCGAGTTGGAAGAGGTGTGTTTTGAAGGCTTGCTTAAATAATTGTAGGGTGGGAGCCTGTCTTTATTCTTAAAGAGCCCTTCAGCCTTTTCCCAGAAAACATTATGCAGAGAAAAACGCTCTCTACACCGAAGTACGACGACCTGAGATCCCGTGTGAGACGGGCCGTCACGCGGTTCTTACCCAGTTCTGAAATGGACAATCATATTTTTGAGACTTCCCGAATGGGGTCAAATAGGAGGGTTAAATAATCAGGGGATCTTTATTCTTGACCCTTCAGACACGCAGAGAAACACGACTCCCTAACTTCCCTGAGGGATGGGATCAGATCGTTAACGACTTCGGCCTCGAGAAGTCGTTGGGCAGCTGGGGTCAGCTTGACATACCGGATTGGTCCGAGCGCCGTGCGTCTAAATGCGTTCTGGGTCGTTCTGGGTCGCCACGGTTCCCAGAACCGTAGCGTGCTCCACTCCCGCAGCCTCCTGAGTTGTTATTACAGGGTCGGTTCGTACGGTCATGGAAAACCTGGAAAAGTCATGGCATTTTAAAATGATCATTTCCAGGCCTGGAAAAGTCATGGAAAAAACTTAAATCATAATTTTTTGGAAAAGTCATGGAAATTTGTTATTATCACATGTTAATTTACGCCGATTTTGAAATAATTAATGTTTTTTTTATAGAAAAACGCTCAAAATATAAGCCAGTGTACGCTCTCCATACGTAAAATGTTCTAAATATTTCATGTTTTTAACGAGATTTCAATTTGGTCATGGAAATTTGGTTTAAAGTCCTGGAAATCCATCGGTCAAAATGTGTAATAACCCTGTTATTAGCACTAGTTGCAGCCGACAAAGGAGCAGACCCTCTAGACCTAAACTCTGCAGCGTTCAGCGCGTCAAGTCCGTTTTTTTTTGGTTTCTCAAGCTTGCAGCTGGTCGTTTCTCAGTATGATTCTTCTCAGGATATCTGTGAACACCCACAGCTTCCTCTTTACAGATAAACCCTGTGTGCAACACGTGGTCCTTTTTAAAGGATTCTTATTGGTTTAAAAATGAGCGCGTACGTTGGCATATCTGGTTTTACATCGCTCGACTCTCGTCTTGCATCCCAAGCAGGTGTCACTTAGAACTACAGGTTTGTAGTTTAAATGCTTTCCTTCCAGCCAGCCCCTCGTTCCCCCTCTGCGGCGGTGTGTGTGTGTGTGACCCATCGTCCTCCATCCCAATCGCTCTGAGAGCTTCTACTGTTACAGGAGCCGTCGCCCTGCTACCCAGAATGCACTGGCGGTGGAAACGGCATGTATCGCCACGCTTCATTTAGCCGCGTGTGTGTGTGTGTGTGTGTGTGTGTGTGTGTGAGACCCTAATGTCCCCCAACACACACACACACACACACAGGTATTCACACCCTTCATGAATGACCTTACAATCTACAGCGAAATTGGCAGCATCTGGATTGCACCTATATGACAAGCATGAATGGACTCTCTCACACACATACACACACGCACACACACACACACACACACGGCTATTATTATTGATACACACACACACAAAGACTGCAGCACACACGTGACTATTGGCAGTCACCCAGATACCCTCTGCTCGCATAGTATACTCACTCATTGACGCGTACACAAACACACACCCACACACACACACACACACACACACACACAAATCAATGGTAGGTGTCACCTCTATCTCAGAGGCCTTGGTTTTACAGTTGCTCACCGTGTGTGTCTTTCTTACTACATACAGCTGCAGACTGAGATTCCTCCTCATGCATGTTTAGGTGCAGGCCACGCACACACACACACACACACACACACACAGATTTGTGTCTGACTTTCGTAGCCCAAGCGGCCGTGCGGTCGGGGTTTGCCGGCGGCTCTTTTTTAAAATGGGTTGGTCGTGCATTATATATACACAACGGGACGTTTCTCTCTTATCCTTCTCCGTCTCACTCTTCTTCCCTCTAACTATCTCACTCCTGTGGACACGACGCCCTTCGTTTCTAATCACTTCCTTTCAGCTGAACGGGTGTGCGGCGAAGCTTCTGCGTCCGCGTTTTAAGGAATACGCATTTAGTCTTCACACGAAGCCTCCCTTCATTCTTCATTTGTTTCACACGACGGACGACTGCAGCGCCGTATTAACGACGCCCCCTGCTGTGACGGCTATCGCGTTGGATTGAGCTCGCACTGTCTGGCTAATCTTCGGTTTATAAATAGAAAATTGCATCGGCTGTGTGAACATCTGTTCAACCAAAAATTAGCTATTTTTGGTGGATATGGTGTCAGAATTGCAGAATCAGAAACTTCTATAAAAATGGGTTTTAAGAAGTGATTTCAAAGAACAGATTTTAAGTGATCTAGTCTTTTTATGCAGGACTTCGGTTCCCCTAATTTAGTTTGTCTGTTTTTAATTTATTTGTAATTTATTTGGTTTTTATTTTTTTCCATTTTTTATTTTAATATATACTTTTAAATGTAATATTTGTTTCTTACTATTCCACTGTTTTTTAATTTATTTGGTTTTTAATTTATTTGTTTTTTAATTCATTTATTTTATTTTTAAATTTTAATATATACTTTTAAATGTAATATTGGTTTCTTGCTATTCCACTTGTTTTGCTTTGACTCTCTGTGGAGCACTTTGTAAACATTGTTTTTTTAAAGGTGCTATTTAAATAAAGTTATTATTATTTTAACTTTAGCATGTTCTAATTCTACTACATTTTAACATGTCACTTTTTTTACCTGTCTTAGTTCAAGCGATGAGGGACTGACACGCCTTTTAACGGAAGTTATTAGTTAGTTAACAAAATTAATTTTGCTTACGACGGCAAACCGGGAACCGATGCAATCTCACACACACACACACACACACACACACACACACACACACACACACACACACACACGTCTGAAATGCATGTCATGCGTTTGCAGCAGGTTCAGATTAAATCCGTGAGCCTGACGTTCTCGTCACGTTTCGCTTCATTTATCCAATAAAACTGAAATATTTAATTACTTTTCCGAACGAGAGAAGAAGAAGCGTCCTCTGACATCGCTCGGCGCTAACGACGTGTTTTGGCTTCTCTCCCCGTCAGAGGGTCACGGAGCGCGACGAGGAGAGGAGGAGAAATGAAGGGGACGGCGGAGGAGAGGAGAAGGAGGAGGAGGAGAAGAGCAGCGACGAAGGTTTCATGGGGATGAAGCCGCTGCTGCAGGCTCACCATGCCATGGAGAGGATGGAGGAGTTTGTACACAAGGTAATACACACACACACACACACACACACACACACACTTACACGCACACACTCAATCACACACACACACACACTAATGTCCTGCCTTCTGCCTCTTAACTTATCTCTCCAGACTTATTGTAGCTCTACATTTGATTATCTTCCTCAGAGCGATGTTGGTTTTACCAAAGTGCTTTTATAAAAACACTCAATAAACCACGTAGTAAAGTAACCGATAAACGGATTATAACCAGAGTGTGTGTCCGTCAGCAAACTGCACACACACCGGGCTTCACGTGTCCATGTTCTGAAGCTAAATATCCAAAATGCATTGCAGTCGCTTCCAGAGACGCGTTTACGAGTCTGTTTTAGAGAGCGGTTTGAGAGGCAGTAAAACAAATCGTATTGTTGGTTTGTTTACTTTCCTCCATCGTCTTTATGCTCCGATGGGTTTTACACATTCTGAGAAGATGGGTTATGTATTTTAGTTTAGTCGGTTTGGGTTATTTCACAACGCTGTGTTCCATGATTTTAACATGAGAATGAACCAAAATACACACGCTTGTACACACACACACACACACACACACACACACACACACACACACACACACACACACACACACACACACACACACACACACACTGAGTCTGCTGAAATTACAGCCAGCAGGTTGTAAATTTGAAATTAATTTCTCTCTCGCTCTTTCTCTCTCTCTCTCTTTTGCTCTTTCTCTCTCTCTCTCTTTCGCTCTCTCTCTCTTGCTCTCTCTCCCTCCCTCTCTCTTTCTCCCTCTTTCGCGCTCTCTCCTTCCTTCGCTCGCTCTCTCTCTCTCTCTCTCTCTCTCTCTCTCTCTCGGGTGTTTGTAGTTTCATGTTCATTTGACACCGACACAACACACACTCGTGATCACATACTGTACTCTACCACACAATACTGATGGCTGCTGCAGGTCACACACACACACACACACACACACACACACACACACACACACACACACTATCTCAAGGACGCTCAGTAAACAAGCCTCTCATGAGTTGTTTTCTCGTGAGCGTTCTCCACTCACATCCCTCCGGTTGTGTTCCTGATCTTTAACCGTTGCCTTGACGACCCCTCCAGGTGTGGGAGGGCCGGTGGCGCGTCATCCCTCACGACGTGCTCCCCGATTGGCTGAAGGACAACGACTTCCTGCTGCACGGCCACCGGCCGCCGATGCCTTCGTTCCGCGCCTGCTTCAAGAGCATCTTCAGAATCCACACGGAGACGGGGAACATCTGGACTCATCTGCTCGGTAGTGACGCACTCAGCGACTGTTACCCGGATCTCTCAAAACGGAAACGCACTCCTGACCGTTAACGCACATTAAAGTAAACGGAAGCGTAAACATTAATGTCGTCTCTTCACTCGGAGGACGAGGCGGCCGGAGGAACATCACGGAAACACGCCGTCAGCTAGTTTACAAACAAACACTGGAGGATCAGGAACACGCACAACAGACCAAAAGACACGCAACAGACCAAAAGACACCAGGCCAAAAGACACACAACAGACCAAAAGACACGCAACAGACCAAAAGACACCAGGCCAAAAGACACACAACAGACCAAAAGACACCAGGCCAAAAGACACACAACAGACCAAAAGACACACAACAGACCAAAAGACACCAGACCAAAAGACACCAGGCCAAAAGACACACAACAGACCAAAAGACACACAACAGACCAAAAGACACCAGGCCAAAAGACACACAACAGACCAAAAGACACCAGGCCAAAAGACACACAACAGACCAAAAGACACACAACGGACCAAAAGACACACAACAGCCCAAAAGACACACAACAGACCAAAAGACACCAGGCCAAAAGACACACAACAGACCAAAAGACACCAGGCCAAAAGACACACAACAGACCAAAAGACACACAACGGACCAAAAGACACCAGGCCAAAAGACACACAACAGACCAAAAGACACGCAACAGACACGCAACAGACCAAAAGACACACAACAGACCAAAAGACACACAACAGACCAAAAGACACACAACAGACCAAAAGACACACAACAGACCAAAAGACACGCAACAGACCAAAAGACACGCAACAGACCAAAAGACACCAGGCCAAAAGACATACAACAGACCAAAAGACACGCAAAAGACAACAGGCCAAAAGACACACAACAGACCAAAAGACACGCAAAAGACACCAGGCCAAAAGACATACAACAGACCAAAAGACACGCAAAAGACAACAGGCCAAAAGACACACAACAGACCAAAAGACACGCAACAGACCAAAAGACACGCAACAGACCAAAAGACACACAACGGCCAAAAAAGACATACAACGGACCAAAAGACGCGCAACAGCCAGGACTGGGACAGATATTTAGTAAAAGAAATTAAAGATAAAAAGTTAGCTGTGCGTTTTCTTTTTCTTTTCTGTTTCTCATCTGTTTTTGTCTTCTTGATCATCCTCATCAAACCAGTTGGATCACAACAAATGTACTTTATGTACACAACAATCACCATTTAAGGTTATTTAAGGTTTAATGTAATGTTATAAAGCTTTATGTAAGAAAACAGAAAGTCCTTCATCACACTGCAGGGCGTTGGCATAGTTTTTTAGATTCAGTTCAACTTTTATTCTGACGACTTTGGCTTTTTGTTTCTAACTTTAGTTGAAGCTAAAGAGCCATTTATGTCTGACTTTAAAACAACTGAGTTCCTGCTTCCGCCTAGTGGTGGACAGAGGTACTGCACCCTGTGCCTTTGTGTAAATGGTGAATACTGTTGATATAAGATATTAATTTATTAGTCCCACAGTGGGGAAATTCAAGGATCACAGCAGTGGGTGTACATTAGAGCATTAATAAAAATAAAAGATACAAATAAAAATACTACTAATAAAATACTAATACTTAATACTAAATACTAAAATACTAAATATATGAAATCTCAAAGATCATGATGCTACTGTTCCTGTTTTGGTCCATTTGGTTTAAATAAACAAGTGAAACGTTATACGGTTCTACCTCTGCATTTATAATTGACGTTAATGACCTCATTCTGGTTACCGTGGTTACCGTTCTCACTGCTCCCCGCTCCTCCGCAGGCTGCTTGTTCTTCCTGTGCCTGGGTCTGATGTACATGTTCAGGCCCAACATGTCCTTCGTGGCGCCGCTCCAGGAGAAGGTGGTGATCGGGATGTTCTTCCTGGGCGCCATCCTCTGCCTCTCCTTCTCCTGGCTCTTCCACACGGTGTACTGCCACTCCGAGGGCGTCTCCAGAGTCTTCTCCAAGTAAGACGCGCGTCCCCCGGTCTCCAGGATGCGAGCAGCTATCGCGAGCAGCTTTTGTGTATCGTGTATCTTTGATTTTTTTTTTTTTTTTTTTTGACTTGAATATCTCTTATTATGGTACTTTTGTATGGTACATATTAAATGTTACTTTCTGTATTCTTGTTGTTCTTAGTTTGTACTCTAGGTTGATGCACCTATTGTAAGTCGCTTTGGATAAAAGCATCTGCTAAATGACATTTAATGTAATAATTTTATATAACTGTTCATTTACTAATTTTTTATTCATTTTTTATATATTTTTTATATATTTTTTTTATTTTTCATTAGATTTAGTTTAGTTTAGTTTTGTGTATCCTCAATTAAGAGGTTGTTGGTTGAAAAAGAAAAAAGCTAAATGTATCACAATTGCACTATCTCTTTGTGTACTTGCCTTAAAATATTATATATATATATATATATATATATATATATATATATATATATATATATATATATATAATAGCAGTCAAAAAAAAAAGATGCGCGTCCCGTACTCTCTCGGGTTCCCCCGGTGTATAATAAATTGCCCCCCCACCTTCGTGTGCAGGCTGGACTACAGCGGGATCGCCTTCCTCATCATGGGCTCGTTCGTCCCCTGGCTGTACTACTCGTTCTACTGCTCCCCCCAGCCCTGCTTCATCTACCTGATCGTGGTGTGCATCCTGGGGCTGTCCGCCATCACCGTCTCCCAGTGCGACTTCTTCGCCACGCCGCAGTACAGAGGAGTCAGAGCAGGTAGAGTGAGGCGGAGACGGGAATCGCCCCGTAATCAAACGACCACGCGTCGTGCGGTTTGCTCGACCGCGGTCCGGAGACGTGACATCAGGGTTCGTACGGTCAGGGAAAACCTGGAAAAGTCATGGAATTTTAAAATGGTCATTTCTAGGCCTGGAAAAGTCCTGGAAAAAACTTAAATCATAAAAGTTTGGGAAAAGTCATGGAAATTTGCTATGATCACATGTTCATTTACACCGAGTTTGGAATAATTCATATTTTTTTTAAAGAAGGACGCTCAAAATATAAGCTAGCGTACGCTCTCAATACGCAAAATGTTCTACATTGTTCATGTTTATACCGAGATTTCAGTTTGGTCATGGACATTTGGTTTAAAGTCATGGAAAATTCATGGAAAAGTCATGCAGGGTTCGTACGGTCATGGAAAACCTGGAAAAGTCATGGAATTTTAAAATGGTCATTTCCAGGCCTGGAAAAGTCATGGAAAAAACTTAAATCACAAAAGTTTTGGAAAAGTCATGGAAATGTGTTCTATTCACTTGCACATTCACGCCGAGTTTGAAATAATGAATATGTTTTAGAAAGAGACTCAAAATATAATCTGGCGTACGCTCTCATACTGGCGCCGCATTTTTCTTTTTTTTCCCGCGTTGCAAGTGAACGCACCGTAACTTGAAAGTTCGATGGCCATAGCTCGGGAAGCAAATGATTATTCTTTAAATAAAATATTGTCTCCAATACATTCGTTTCATTAAATATATACTGTATGCGTTGGAATTCACATTGTTTAAATACCAAATATTCTCACTTTTCATGTATAAACCGAGATTTTTGTTTGGTCGTGGAAATTTGGTTAAAAGTCCTGGAAATCCATCGGTCAACATGTGTAAGAACCCTGATACATGTCAATGTGTAACTAGGCAACCGCGCTCACACTTCTCATACGGTGAGATAGCTGAGCGTGAGTGTTTACGGCGTCTCCGTCTCTCTCAGGCGTGTTCGTGGGCCTGGGCCTGAGCGGCGTGGTGCCCTCCCTGCACTTCGTGATCAGCGAGGGTCTGATCAAAGCCACCACCATGGGCCAGATGGGCTGGCTGCTGCTCATGGCCACGCTCTACATCACGGGCGCCTGTCTGTACGCCGCGCGCATCCCCGAGAGGTTCTTCCCCGGCAAGTGTGACATCTGGGTAAGAGGCAGGCACACACACACACACACACACACACACACACACACACACACACACACACACACACACACACACACACACACACACACACACACACACACACACACACACACACACACCAACACACCAACACATACACACACACACCAGGACACACACACACACACACACGCGCGCAGTGTATTTCGAAATCGTTATCTTTAATGACAAACATTAAACAAGTTACAACTTTAAAGCGAAACCAATATGTCTTTAAAGAGAATATAAACATCATATTCTCTCTCTCCCTCCCTCTCTCTCTTTCTCTCCCTCCCTCTCTTTCTCTCTCCTCCTCTCTCTCCCTCTCTCCCTCCCTCCCTCCCTCTCTTTCTTTCTCTTTCTCTCCCTCCCTCTCTCCCTCCCCCTCTCTCTCTCCCCCTCTCTCTCCCTCCTCCAGTTCCACTCCCACCAGCTGTTCCACATCTTGGTGGTGGCGGGCGCTTTTGTTCATTTCCACGGCGTCTCCAACCTGCAGGAGTTTCGCCACAAGGCCGGAGGCGGCTGCACCGAGGACGGCACTCTCTAACGCCAACCGGCTGACTCACACACACACACACACACACACACACACACACACACACACACTACATCTAAGATACTACCACTCTCTCTCCCCCTAAACTGAAGACCTAGGTGGGTTGTCTTGTTTCTGCGAGCGGAGGAACACGCCCCCCGGGGGCCACCATTCAAACTGACCGTCGATCTCAAAAACAGTTTTATGAATGAACCGTTTTTTGAGTTTTGAGACTACAGGAAATATTTGTTTGTGTGTGTGAGGGGGGGGCAAAGTATTCAAAACCTCTCTTCGATAATACTACATTTTCTTCTGTGTTGAGTTCTGACATTGCAGAGTTTAATAGTTTGATTTGAAGCTTAATTGTGGCTTTGAAGACATTTTGAGGTGTGTTTTTGCTGACGCTTTTTTCTAAGTCGCACTTCAAAGCGCGAGAACATGAAAATATAATTGAGTGGGTTTCTTCCATGATGAGGTTGCTGGGCGATATGTCGGGAACAGGGGTGGGCGAGGGTTTAACGGTCACTTAAAAAAAAATACACACACAAAAAAAGAGAAACTAATGTTTTCCATGTAAATAAGATTTCTACATTTTTGGGTTATAGATTTGTATGAAATATATATGAGGAAAAAATGTTATCGTACGATGGCAGGAATAAATAAACACGGTAGATGATGAATCGGCTAAAAACGAGGAAGAGGCGCGGCGGATACTAAAACTACAAAAGTCATATTTCTGACCTAAAAACCTTTAAATCTAAACGACCGTAGTCTCCTCTTCAGATCTGAAAACTTTTGTTCTTCAAACTAAATCCCGAGTACGTCGATTCTTTTCTAAGACGCGCCCGGAGCCGATTTGTTAAAACGTATCGAGCGCAACGTGAAAATATTTTTTTATCACAAGGCCCCAGATTCATATTTATGATTTATTTTTGGTGCAAAACTCCAGTATAATTACAGTAGAGTTCATAGTTTCCCGCTTCGGATAGCCGTCTGAAAACTCGTTTTTCTTTTTGATTGGATGCATTTGAGTTCATCAAGTGCTGTTTTTTGGTATTATGATTATCGCTTTGTTTTCTCTTGTTTTCTTTTCTATTTATCGCTAGTTTCTGGTCATTTTAGCCGGAGATCATGTGAGGCCCTGAACGCCACGCCGCCTCTCAGCTGACATCCGGGAACTACTTCAGGGGCGCGTGAACAGCCTCGTATTTTGGAGACCTGGCGATTAAAACTAGCAGAACCTTTTTCTGGCAATACCAAAATCTCGCTCCAGCACAATGGAAACACACTAAACGCAACAATTCTGAGCTCATCATAAACTACGTTTACGTTTATGATAAACTACGTTTATGATGGTTTGCAATTGAGGTTTGAATATTTCTATTTGATGGCAGCTTTTTCTAAACGGGAGTTTGAACACAATTTCTCAGTGTTTTCGCTTCTGTTCTTCACTTTCCGTTTTTATTCTAGCTTGTTTATTAATTTATTTCTCTAGGTGAGCGAACATTGTCTGTTGACACACACGTTCCGTTATGATGGGATGAGTGTTTGATTGCAATAGACCTTTATATCTGCTGTATTGTTCTAATAAAAAGGTTTTTTAAATCTGTCATCTGTGTTGTTGGTGGTTAATGTGCACAACACTGAGCCATGATTTGAAACGTGCATCATGATGTGATAAGTGTCACCTGAACAATGTTCCCTCTTTTTTTAGAATGTCAAAACAAGACATTGTTTTTCCATTATTTCTATTATTATAACAGCTGGTTAAATGCATATTTTAAATGAGTTAATGTGATACTTAAATATATGCATGTCGTCTCTTAACTACTTCAATTCATATTATATATATATATATATATATATACACATATATATACACATGTATATATATATATATATACATACATGTGTATATATATACACACACATGTGTATATATATATATATATATATATATATATATATACATGTGTATATATATATATATGTATATATATATATATATATATATACACACGTGTGTATATATATATATATATACACATGTGTGTATATATATATATATATATACACATGTATATATATATACATGTGTGTATATATATATATATATATATATATATATATATATATATATATATATATATATATATATATATATATACACACGTATATATATATCAGTCTGCTAGAATACTGAAAAACAAAAGAATCAGTCAGTCCACATCCATTTATTTTTATTTTTATTATAAAATGTCAACCTTGTGGACAAACCAGTTCACAACAAAAAGTAGACTCTGAAAACAGAATCTCGACCTCAGTCCTTTACTAGTCATCGTGTACGCATGCGCCGTACATTGCATCCCGCCTCTGCGTCCAACGAGAAAACAACCTGCACAGGTCAAAAGGGACGGAACAAAACAACGCAGAGGAGAAAACAAAACAACTTAAAATGTATTTCCAAAGGAAAACAAACATATTTTAAAGCATAATGCTGCAAATATTCACTGTTTTCTTCCAGCAG
>CM070089.1:11209971-11232471 GCA_036178185.1 Liparis tanakae | reverse complement strand
CCCTCTCCAGACCGGGGTTGGAGCTGTGCAGCCAGGGCGCTTGACCCTGAGGACCCCCACAGTTGTGATTTAAAATCCCATTCATATTGAGAAGTGAATCAAAACGGTCGAGCCGCGCGTCTGATGGAGCGGCGTCACGGACCTGATGGAAAGGGTCGTCTCTATATTCCTTTTTAGCCGGCGTGCAGACGGGCGTCCCTCCTCCTTCGCCCTCTGCAAAGAAAAGGAGTCGCAGTATTAATGACACTACCGCCCATAAAGATGATCAGGGTTCTTACACATTTTGACCGATGGATTTCCATGATTTTTCCATGACTTTTCACCAAATTTCCATGACCAAACTGAAAATCTCGGTATAAACATGAACATTTTAGAAAATGTTGCGTATTGAGAGCGTGTGCCGGCTTATATTTGGAGCGTCTTTCTTTAAAGAAAATATTAATTATTTCAAACTCGGCGTAAATAACAAATTTCCATGACTTTTCCAAAACTTTTATGATTTAAGTTTTTTTCCATGACTTTTCCAGGCCTGGAAATGACCATTTCGAAATTCCATGACTTTTCCAGGTTTTCCATGACCGTACGACCCCTGATGATTCATCAAACACCATTCAATGCTTCCTTCTTTCATCCTCTCGTCTTCCCACCTGTCTCTGACGTGCAGGACGATCTGCACTCGGCACAGTGCAGGAAGTCTTCCCACATCAGGTCCTCCGTCTCCGACTCGTGGCGAGTGCTCTCCGAGTCCTGAGTCCT
This sequence comes from Liparis tanakae, assembly GCA_036178185.1. Classification (NCBI taxonomy): domain Eukaryota; kingdom Metazoa; phylum Chordata; class Actinopteri; order Perciformes; family Liparidae; genus Liparis; species Liparis tanakae. The sequence continues at coordinate 11,231,715 of CM070089.1, read as the reverse complement.
CAGACTGGAACATCTGGAGCTGCAGCTGGTGCCGGACTTGGGAACTTCCTGTCGGGCGGCAGGGAGGACCGTCACCAGACCGTCTCCATTGAACCGATTAAACATTCGTAAAGCTAAAACCTTGTGTGTGTGTTTACCTCCACGGCGAAGTGCTTCTTGTAGTGGTGAGCGTTCTTCCGGTGCCTGAGCGTCGAGTCGCTGTTCATTCTCTCGACTCCCCTGCGGAGGGCGCTGTAGGACGCCTCGGGGTCCTCCTCGCTGGACGCCTCGTCCGACGCCGGCTCCTAGGAGACACGACCCCCCCCCCACGTCAGCCTCGGACGCGTATATCTACGGACGTACTCGTGCTCCCGGTTGCGACGGATCACCTTGGCGACGCCGGCGAGCATCAGCCCCGCGCCGACGGCGGGGGGGTGGACGTGCGGCGGCGGGACGGGAGCGGTCCAGCACGCCTCGTCCGCCCGGGTCAGCAGCTCGCCGCGCGGCTCGGGGAGCTGGAGGCCCTCCTCGCTGCTGCGGTTGGTCACGCGGCCGTCCAGAGACACGTAGCCGTTGTCCGTCTCCGTCGACTTGTCGATCGACAGTTTGGACTTCTTGGATCTGGAGGAGGAAACGGCCGGGAGGAGAAAGCGATAGAAGGAGATAGACGTGTACAGATGGGTAGAGACGGATGTTTAGATCAAAGGCAGCAGGGCAGCGAGTCTCAAGACGACAAGCGGCGAGATGGATCTACAAACAGGAAGCGGTGGAACACTCGGGATAAACCACGCCGCGCCGACGGCTCGGCTAAACCTCACGTAGAATAAGTTGACGCTCGATCCTCTAAACCTCGTGCCGTCGGTACTCTCAGCCGACAAAGGGACATTTTGAAGACAGGGTTCTTACACTTTTTGACCGATGGATTTTGATAACTTTTCCATGACTTTTAACCAAATTTCCATGACTAAACTGAAATCTCGGTATATACATGAACATTTTAGAAAATGTTGCGTATTGATTGTGTACGCCGGCTTAAATTTTGAGCGTCTTTCTTTAAAAAAAACATTAATTATTTCAAACTCGGCGTAAATGAACATGTGATAACAAATTTCCATGACTTTTCTAAAACTTTTATGATTCAAGTTTTTTTTTTTCATGACTTTTCCAGGCCTTGAAATGACAATTTTGAAATTCCATGACTTTTCCAGGTTTTCCATGAGAGTACGAACCCTGTGAAGAGCATCAATGATCGAATCAGTGAGAAAAATGTACCGACTGAGGGGAAGAGGAGCGTCAGATAATCACGAGATGAAGAAACCGAAGGGGGAGTGGTTTATGCTCTGAGGTGTTCCACACTGGTGCTGAAGCTGGTCAAAGTAGAAACTTGGGGGGGGGGGGAAGCAGCCGTCTGAGGTCAAATTTAAGTTACAGGTATATCCATCGATGCTTAGGAGAAATAAAAAATAAAAAAAATAAATTAAAAAAATCGTAATTTTAGAAACTCGGGTGATTTGTGGTAGATTTATTCCCCCGTGTTTCTTTATCACAGCGTAGTCGGCTAGTCATGCTCATCATCACCGGCTGCACGGCCTCTTCCTCCTCACTCGACGACGAGAGAGTGTTCATCGTTACATTTTGGTGCCTCGGGGATTCATAGTTGTGCAGAAAATGATGCGTAACAACATCAAATGGGATTTATTCAACCCATGAGAAATTAGTTTATTTTATTTGGAGGGTAGACGTTAACGTCGAGGTGAGGAAGGCGCGTTGCAGCCGACGAAGCTCAGGTACGGTCTGACTGGCGCCCGGGGTTCAGCTCTTAGCATTTCAGTTCAGAAATAATGACATCAAGAATATGTGTGTAAGGATAACCAGTAGGATTAAAAGACTAAATGTAATTTGATCACATTTATGCATGTTACCAACAACAGTTACATTATTCTGACTATAATTGACTTTGAACCTGGCGAACTGAACCCCGGACACATCTTTGTATATCATCTCGTTTTAGGAAGATGAGAAACGAAAATACACACCCGGCTTTACAGATATCATGCCAGAAATCTTGGAAGAGAGTGCCCAGGCTGTATGTGCTGCAGGCTGAGTGGGAGTGTGGCGCCCCCTCCTGAGTGTTATCGGTAGTGCTAGACCCGTCGCCTTCCCTATGCACCTCCATCTGAGATGCCTTCCTCAACTTCCTTCAGTTTGAAAAGAATAGAGAGTGGAGAGAGACTTAAAGAGGAGACTGCGTGGCCACCGGGTGGTCATGAGGTTAGCAGTAACAAATACTTTTACTAGGAGAGAAGCGATGCAGTGCCATGTCGTCAAAGTAAAACTACTGGTGCTCCAAACTCAGGCGCCCGCCAGGCGGCGACAGTTAAAAAGCCAATTGGATCTTTTTTAGGTTGTTATGCTGCAAAAGTAGATTTTTCAATACAAAACTGAACTTGTGGGACAACAAGAGCTTTCTAATGTCTTGATCTCTTATAAATGGGATTAAAAACATATGTATGTGGTAGTATGTCTGTATATATATATATTTATTTATTTATTTATTACACACACATAAATATATTTTCTTTTTTTTCTCTTTATTTTATATTAATTTTCTGATTTATTTTATCAGTCTTTATCTTTTTTATATTATATAGAATAAAATTGTATTGTATTTGATTTGATTGGATTGACTGAATAAATAGAAATAAAAATAAAGTAATTAAATAAAAAATAATATCATGAGGACATGCTCCGAGATGCCATGTACAACCTGTATGCATACAAAACAAATGTTTTCTTTATTTTTAAAAAGGGCGTTGAACTTTTTATCGAGGTAAAAAAGGGACAATTAAATTATATCTACTTTTGCAGTATATTTTCGTAAAAGTTAAGTTGAGCAGAATTGCTCCTCAAAAAGTTGTCAGAGGAGAATTGTTGACATGATCCGTTTGTTTGAGACGTATGAGACTGTATGCACCTTCGGCCCTGGAGGCTGACCTCTCGCCTATCTGTGAGACAACATGTCTTTGAGACCAGGAAGAGAGAAAGACAGATATAGAGAAATGTACAGAGGAACAGAATCTCGTGTCATTATAATTTATAAATCGTCTTCTTTCCTTAATAAAAGAGACCCAGGATGAACTCATTGAAGGAGCAGCACCATCGTCACCACGCTGCCTCCAGACTCTTTCCAAAACTGTGGCATGGTCCAATTTTCTTCCCAAGAGTCTGAAAATTGTCTTGAATAACTGAACCAGAAACGGCAGCCGAACACCGACGAGCTGCGAACCACTGCAAGGCTTAAAACTACTAAAACACACCCAGTGAGGCAAGATGCTTTCTCCTTCCACACAGAAAATCTCATTCGCCTCCCACCAGTGTCGTTATATTTATCACGAAGAGATTCCAAGGCTGGCGAGATAAAACAACGACTTAAAAAGGGATGGTCTGACTGCAAAAGATCCTTTATTAATTTTTCTGTTCTCTAAAGATTAGACAGAAACTCTCCGTGATAAATATGCTTCGATTCAGCTTCGTTCTTTAGGGAAAGAAGCCGACTGAGAACTCGTCAGGAAGTGACCGGTGAGAGACGCGGCCTCAACAGACAGATTCATTTCCTCGTTTTTACAACTCCCCGATGCCTAGACCTCGTCTTTATCTCCTCCGACGTTCCCTCCCCTCGCTCCATCTCTACTTCTTTTCCTCCCCTCTTTAGCGTCGCTTTCCCTCCCTCACCTGCGTCTCTTGGCCCCGCTGCTGGAGGCCGGCTTGGGGGTCCGGGTGGAGACGATCTGACAGTGCACGGTGCCGAGCAGCAGCATGAGCCACACGGCGCCGAACACCTCGGTGGTGGGGATCCCGTGAGGATGAGGGATGCTGGCGTACAGGGCGGCTGCTGCGACTGGGCGGCGGGAAGATGGCGGCACGACATTACACACAGGGAAATTGAATGGCAGTGTAAATGTTAACAGCAAAGGAAACTATACACAATATCATTTAGTCGTTTCAGTCACTAAACACATTTTAAATTGCATTTATATGCAGGGTTCTTACACATTTTGACCCATGGATTTCCAGGACTTTAGGCCAAATATCCATGACCAAAAATGATGTGAAATATCCATGTATACACCAGTATATGCAGGGTTCTTACACATTTTGACCAAATGGATTTCCAGGACTTTAAACCAAATTTCCATGACCAAATAAACATGAACAATTTAGAAAATTTCACGTATTGAGAGGTACGCCGGCTTATATTTTGAGCGTCTTTCCTTAAAAAACATATTAATTATTTCAAACTCGGCGTAAACACGTGATTATAACAGATTTCAATGACTTTCCCAAAACGTTTATCATTTAAGTTTTTTCCATGACTTTTCCAGGTCTGGAAATGTCCATTTTAAAATGCCATGACTTTTCCAGGTTTTTCCACGACCGTAGGAACCCTGGATATGCGATGCCCGTATGACTACATACTGATATGCAGAGACGGTCATGGTGCGAGAGATCAAGATACTTTTCTAAGATGTTGACGGAGACCAAAAAAAAGGTGTAGAAATGTAGTAAATGTTGGACTTGTTGGACTAAAAGTTGCCTCCCCTGCTGGATCTTGAGTCGGTATATCTGCCCTCTGGTGGCCAGAACGAATGTGATGAAACTGGTAATACATCAAAAGGTGTGTGAGGGGCGTTATGTGGCATGTGGGGAAGTTTGCAGGAATGGTGGAGAGAAAAATAAAAGTGCGTTTCGTCTATAAAGGGGGGGCACCGTGCTTTCAAGATAGCGTTCATACGGCGTGTGTATTCTGAGAAAAACTGCAGATAAGAAGCAAAGAACAGCGGCCTAATCCCTCCCACTATGTGGGGAAGGTGCAAACACTCACACACAGACACACACAGACACACACATGTGGACACACACCTTGCAGCAGATAGAGAACCAGCAGTAAGAGGAAAATGGTCCTGGAGGTAACCTGGATCCACCATCGATAGAAGAAGGGGAAGAAGACGACTCTGACGATGCCCTTGCGGGTCAGGGACGTCCAGGGACTCTCCGGTTTGGCCTTCGCAAACGCAGAACCTTCAGAGGGAGAACGTCAAACACACACGCCGGTTTTAACGAGAAGAACTAAAAGTTCATCACCAGTCATCTTCCCCTCCATTTCCCTTCATCCCCCTCTTTAATTTTAACCTCTCTCCTCCGTTTTTATGATCGGTTTCATTATCCTGTGTGATGGAATAACAATGGATACATGTTACCGAGTCAATGAATAATTGAAATTGTGACGCATGTGAGACGGACGCAGAGGGAGGATTCACGTCGGCACGGTAACGCCCGCCTCTCCTTCAGCGTTGGCAGAAGGCCTCTGCAGCATCTAATCTAATTATCTTAATGAAAAGGAGCTTTGCACACGGACGTTTTTTTCTTCTCCTCACCTCTAACCAAATCCACGTCGATGAGGTCGGGCTTGACGTGTCCCGTCTTCTTCGGCTTGTTCCGGAAGCCCTGCAGGGGGGAGACGGAGCCGCACAGTCAACGAAAGGAACGAGAGAAATGCATTATTAATACACACTACAGGAGGCTTCTCATGCACGCTATGCCTTCATGAACACACACACACACACACACACACACACACACACACACACCATCAGAGGCTCACGCAGCTAACGGCTCTATTCTCCATCTTGCTGAACTCGAGACGCCCGTCTACTTCATTTTTACCGCAGCGGGATCTGGAGACCGGTTCTTACGCACGGAGGCATCGAGTCGGGCTACATGTGGAGTCTCTTTCTACTTTGAATTTGTTACAAAATACAGGACGAAAGAAGAGAAAACATCCCTAAAGACCTCTCGGATGCATCTTTTCAAAACGCGTGTCATTCGCCTCGTGAGGTTTGATGTTCTGGCGGTTTAAAGTTGGTGCTTTGTGCAGTTTTACGACCCGGGGAGGGAAGCTCCCCCGCGGCACGCCGGCATCCTGCGCCAGCCAGTCACGTCCTCCCATAACGCTCACCACACTGTGTGTGTGTGTGAGTGTGTGTGTGTGTGTGTGTGTGGACGGCCTCTCAGAGAAGAAGAAATACTAAAGAACAGTTCATGGCGTGTGTATGTGTGTGTGTGTGTGTGTGTGTGTGTGTGTGAGAGAGTGAGAGTGGGCGTGTGGACAGCTATCTTTAGACCAGTCCTCTTTTACACTGGAAAAGGGTTTGTTAGTCATATTCAACCAGACAGTGAAATAATCATTTTATTTATAATTTTTTACACAATTTGGTCGACTTGGATCCGACTGGCTCGAGCTAATATTTACACGCAGGCCAATCGGGCTTGGTGTTATCAGCACATTGATACAGAGGCTTGATTGGGGTCCTTATCGTTAAATAGCACAACCATCAGGCTACTATGTAATGTATGTGTGTGTGTGTGTGTGTGTGTGTGTGTGTGTGTGTGTGTGTGTGTGTGTGTGTGTGTGTGCCAATGCAGAGCTAAGAGCGGATCAATAGCTTCCTCTTGGCAGTAGAGTTACCGCAGTATTACAGTCCTTCAGGCCGCAGCTCCTATCTCCGTGATACTCTCTTATCTATATAAGTTTCTCCTTCAGCTTCAGGCTGCGACGTTGCCGTAGCGACCGGCTGCAGCGTGCATGAAAGTCATTCATTAAGAAGAAAAGTGTGATTCTGCTCCTTTGCCGTTTACAATCCGTATTGAACGCCGCTCGTCGTGTTACTTTTTTTATTGATGCTTATTATTTTTGCTGCACGGGTAGAAACGGCACATATTTAAAATGTATTTTAACGTGAACACGAACCTAGCGGGATATATCGTAGTTGCGTTTGTACCAGCAGGGGGCGACAGGTTTCACTTAGAAAAGGTCTGAATTATATCAGCGTTACACCTGCTTTAGACCAAAGGTTGAATAAAATAATGATTTAATAAGATATATAATATATGTATTGTCTTATTACCTTTGCATTCGAGAATGCGGAAGGTTATGTTTTGATCGCTGTGTATTTATTTATTTATTTATTTGTATGCGTGTTATTCGCATAACTCAAAAAGTATTGAACCCAATCGCATGAAATCTGGTGGGATGATTGGTTATTATCCGGGGAACATTTGATTAGATTTTGGAATCGACTGGGTCAAAGGTCAACGTCAAGAAAAGTACGAAGGTACTCGCTCTACCGAGCGCCCGTTCTAGTTATGTTATGAAAAGTTAAAGGGAAGCAGGAAAAGAAAACTATTTCAGTTCTCGTGCTTTGCTATAAAACTGTCGTGCATTATGCTTTTCAGGAATCTACGCGGCCCAATAAAGACACAAAGGAGGAACCGCTTCCGTCACGAGATTAAAAGTGGAATTGGTTATCTACGTTTTCCTTTATGAGGCTATAAACATGACAATAAACGGTTCACGAGGCTGAAGGGCCGACACGTTGTGTATCCATCCTTTGTAGAGACGAGCGCTGCGCTGTCTGCGGCCGATAGCATCTCTGGGAAAGCAATTACTCGACAGGCGAAGAACCGAGGTCACAGCACGGTGCATGTGTGTGTGTGTGTGTGTGTGTGTGTGTGTCTCTGGACTTTAAGCTCATTAAAGAAAGCGTCTCTCACCGCCCGTTACAGGACAGTGGGAAGGAAAGAGAAGGTCGAGGGACAGAAGGAGCTCATCAGAGGTCAAATGCGTCTTTACTCTTTCAAAACAAGTCGACTAAATGAATTCCTGCCCTGAAGATACGGACGCCCGCTTCAGGGACGCTGACCCCAATTTGGTAATGTCGGTTGAAAGAATCCGAGAAGGGAAGGACGTAAAAGGTAAAACGGTGAGATGTGACAGAAGCTCCAATTCCCACAGTTCTTGCTTCAAGCCGTGCACACACAGAAACAACACCGACCCTTTAACCCCCATTTAAACCCACAAGGTCATATCATGTTGACCAATTCATGTCAAAGGGACGCTGAGACTTTCGTTTTCCCGTTTCTATGACGATACCACTCTGCAGAGTCTCCACTACGTTGTTTAACCCGTTTGCTTATGACAGTTGGAATATAATAGCACAGAAAATTGCACCAAAAAACCTCATGCAGTGACAACTAATTAACACGATCAATTTCCTAATTTTATTCTCTCCCTTGTCCTTTCATGCCTATCAATCGTATATTATTTGTATTGTTATATCATCCAATTGGGTAGATAATTCATATATGCCTTATTGTGTATGTGTTGCTATATTTTGACGATACATTATATTGGTATGTGATAATGTAGGATTCAACAGATTAAAATATGATGATCAAACCAGGAAAATCAAATGTCCGCTAACTAGAAGCTGAATTTGTTACCTCTGTTCCTGGAGGAAATGCAGCTAGATATATATATATATATATATATATATATATATATATATATATATATATATATATATATATATATATATATATATATATAAATAAATAATATAAATAAATAAATAGATATATAAATACATAAATAATTAAATATATATATAAATAAATAGATATATAAATAGTTAAATAATAAATAAGTAAATAATCATGAAACAACAGTTTAGTCTTACGTCAATTATTAATCTGAGCTGACCTTTTCAGTCCGAGTTGTTGCGCTTCTTCCCACCCTAAACCTGTCTAAGAGTTGAAGAAGACCAATGTGTTGGTGCCACCCTGATCACATGACTCATGCTAACCCGACTGTGTTCACACCGCCGCGGCCCCGTTCCAGTCCGGCTGCAGCTGAACTTGGAAAAAGTAAACGAGTTCTTCCTGCAGCCGACCACGAAGCGGCGGCGCCACGGCGTGAACCCAGCACGGGGTTAATAAAAAAAACATAAAAAATAAAAAAAACACACCGGGACTCTGACACAGCAACTGAAATGAGCAAACCAACCAATCACAGTCTAGTTGGCTACAGCGTGGGAAGCAGATGTGCACTGGGGGACAACAAGAGGGAGGTCCTCCCCGCTGTATACTCACCAGAGAAATAAACTGTGGAGAGAGAAGGAGGAAAGGACGGATGCAGGAAGAGGGGATGGAGATGAAGAGAGGAGAGACGGGCGAGTGACGCCCAGCCAGGAGGGCAGAGAGGAAAGAGTTAAAAGAAAACATTGGAAAAGAACTGACAGCATGGTGAGAGGCAGCAGAGATAATAATATGAAGAGGAGGAAGGTGGAAGAAAATCAAAGAGAAGACGAGAACAACTTGACAAACAGGGAAATGGAAGAGAGGATGAGGAGAGACGAGGAGAAGACGCAGAGCACGGAAAGAAAAACAGGAAAATGACAAAAAAAAGAAGTCAAACAACAGAAAGACGGAGAGACAATGAAACAGTCGCACCTTTATTTCCCGCTGCTCCACGGACTTCTCCCATATCTGTTGGTCATAGGCGCCAATCTGGAAAAACAAAGGGATCAATTATTAAAAGGTGACTTGTGGAGAGAAGAAGGTTTTAGTTTCCAGATGCTTTGCACACTCTCAGAAAGAGGAATAATAACACAAAGCACAACGAAGGTTTATGGACACGCCTCACAACGGATTTTTAAATATTGTGATGAGTCTGCAAAAACGGATCATTATGGTGGGCGTTTTGTTTGGCGAGGGTTTTAAAGCTCTTGCTTCACAACCGGAGCGGTCGTGATCTCATAGAACGAGCTGGGTGTTTATAACCGTGTTATTACACGATTGGCGATGAATCATTTCACCGCAGATTAGGATTTTAAAAATTGGCAAATCAACATTTAATTTTGACAATGAAACAGTGATTAACCCCTTAAACCCATAATACACTTAAGAAGCTTCTTTTTTTAATCAAAAACGTTGACCAGTTGACATACTGGTAAATATTGAGCCTGTGACTCAATTTTATGGCATCAAAGGGATCATTTCATACACATCTTCCAAAAATGCTTTTCTGAGTGTGTGTTCAGCATTACTTTTCCATATAATAAGGCTATTTTGGCATCTTTGAACTCTGTGGGAGCCTCTAGAGATCAAAATAAAGTAGAGTTGAAAAGGTGAACATAGTTGAGCACTAAACCACACGCAGAGCGTGCGTGTGTGGTGGGTGCATGAGGCTAGTGGAGTGACACACACACACACACACACATGTATGACTAAGAAGTTCGTCAGTGGGCCTCTGGGCCGTGATCGTGGGGACGAGGTGGGTTGTTTATTCGTTCAGATATCCGTCCCCGGGGACACGAAACAAACGCTCCGAGGTCAAACTGTCCCAATTTCACACCGTCGGGTTTTTAAATCCACATGGCGCCGATTAGCAGCGGAAAAACACAAAGCTGGGAGGCAGAAGTCACAAATTGTTTGCTTTTCATTTCTCATGCGGTGCTTTTTATAGACTTAAGAGGATCAGTCAAAGATCTGACCGCAGATTAGTTAGTGTGTGTGTGTGTGTGTGTGTGTGTGTGTGTGTGTGTCTCTCTCCTAGGCATCCAGTCTGGGTAATTACGCAAGTTCGCCAGTGGAAAGTCATGCATGATTAACGAGACGTCATAAAAAATGTATAGAAAGAGACGGAGAGAGAGGAGAAGGGAGGTCAGAGACGAGCAAAGACGGACATGGAGGAGAGACTGTCTCTCTCTCTCTCTCTCTCTCTCTCTCTCTCTCTCGAATAAGGACGCGTGCTTTTCCTCGTGCAGCCCTGATGACGAAGGTCGACCCGACCCTGACCTGTTTAAAGGGCATCACTCCTTCAGAGCTTTCCTTTTGATTTTTAAATACAGGGTTCTTACACATTTTGACCCATGGACTTCCAGGACTTTTAACCAAATTTCCAGAACCAAACTGAAATCTCGGTCTCGGTATGAACATTTTTGAAAATGTTGCGTATTGAGAGCGTACGCCGGCTTATATTTTAATCGTCTTTCTTTAAAAACATAAATTATTTCAAATTCGGCGTAAATTAACATGACTTTTCCCAAACTTTTATGATTTAAGTTTTTGCCATCACTATCCAGACCTGAAAATGACCAGTCTAAAATTCCATGACTTTTCCGGGTTTTCCATGACCGTACGAACCCTGTCAATACTGATGGCCGCTGCAGGTCACACACACACACACACACACACACACACACACACACACACACACACACACACGACAGCTTTACAAAATCGTCTGAGAACGTTGCACATAAAGATTAAACTTGTGTCGTCTGTGTCCAACGCGACATGTGCCGTGTTTATTTCAGCCCGTCTGAGAAAATGAAAACATTCAGTTAAACAGAGACTGTTGATAACAACTTAAGATTGAAAGTTCTTGACCTTGAAAGCAGGACTCAACAAAGTCTCACAACTTTTAGCAAAGCAGCCGCCTATTGGACATGATGATGAATTTAAAAAGCGATGACTGTGGACTCGGAGGCTCCACTGGTTGGGGATCTTGTGATTTTCTCAGCGCCTGATAGCATTCTGTCTGTCTGTCTGTCTGTCTGTCTGTCTGTCTGTCTGTCTGTCTGTGCGTCATTAGGGCTGACATCTGATTTTCCACATCATTAAACTTCGTAAAAAAACTGTTGTGAAGATGTCCGAGTGCAAGCGGAGAACGGCCAGAGGGCAAACGTGAGCAGCCTACGCAGCAGAAAGATAAAGAAGAGGAGGAAGAGGAGGAGGAGGAGGAGGAGGAGGAGGTAGGGAAAGAGGAGTCATTTTCAGACGCAAACAAATCCCATGATGCGTTAACGGAGATCTGACCGAGTGGCATTAGCGGCACTGCAGATCCTCTTATCCCCCCCAACCCCCCCCCCCCCCCCCCCCCACACACACACACATATCTACACAACAAAACATTTAAATTACAGTTTTTTCCATTTCCCTCTTCGTATCGTCTTTTAATGATGTAACAAATATAAAAGAATAATAATGAATCCTTTATTGATCCCACAGTGGGGAGATTCTTCTCTGCATTTGACCCATCCGTAGGGGAAAACATAGATACAGATATAATTCTTGGCCAAAGCGCAAACTGATTTCACTGAGAGAAACAAATCAAACTTCTGCGATTTGATAAACAAATCGAGTGCAGGGAGAGCTGCAGGAGGAAAGTGTGCTGCTGCGGCAGCGCTGGGGTCACCATGACGACGGATGAAGGAGTGATTTCGAGAGAGAGAGAGAGAGAGAGAGAGAGAGAGAGAGAGAATATGCCGGCGAAGCAACAGAGTTATGTAACCACCGCCTCTGCAATGGAGAGAGGGGTGTCTCCTACAGAGAGATGTGGGTTGAAGACATTTTTAAAAGATTATCACATCAATTATCAGCTGTCAATCATTTGCATTTAACTGTTATTATAGATTAGTGTGTGGCTTCAAGTAACACTAGCTAGATTATCGGATCCCACACACACACACACAGCGAGAGAGACAACGTGAGGCTTTAAGAGAGAGATAAATAGGTGAAAGGTGTAAATCGTAGCGACAACCCCACAGATAATCGTCACACCTGCTCTGCTCCACAGAACACCTTGCTCAGTGTTTTGGTTCAGAGCTCATCGCCTCATCGCCTCATCGCCTCGGTTCAGCCTCTCGTGTCATTTGCAGTCGCAGCAGGTGGCGTTTCCTTTGCTCGCTCCCTGCCAGACGGCGGCAGCTGGTGGAGAGCACACTGGGATGCTCAACTGACAGGTAGTTCCCTCAAAAAGGTTGGCGAAGAAGTGAAAAAGAGAGGATATTTGACTTCCACTCATCAGAGGGACAGATACGCGACTCCTCGAGAATCCCACGTAGCCGCTTGAACCGTTTACGCTTTTAACATTTTGGAAACGGTGGTAGTCTACACTGGGGACCGGGCTGTGATGGAAAACCGCTCACCTCGTCAGCTCAGGTGTGCCAAGCTTTGACGCCAAGACGTGTGTGTGTGTACAAGGGACACTTTTAGAGAGGTGTGCAAATAGATGGAAGATTTTCAAAGAATTACATTACAAAATCCTGACACTGCTGATTATTGTCATTATGCAACCAGTCGACTTTTTGATTCATCAATCATTCATTCAAGATATTGAGTTTACAGAAATGTGTTTAACAAACTGGTTCTCAGTTTAGATGACGGTTAACGTAAGAATGTAATCAGAAATTATTGAGTCACTAAATACGTGATTTCCTGTCAGGACACAAGAAGAAACAGAAAAAAGCTGTGAATGAAAACCAAACTTAAAACGGGATGAAATGAGAAAATGACCCCCGTTGGGGTCAGACAGCTGGTCGTGGCTCGCAGATCAAGCCTCTGCTGGGTTTTCACCATGGCAACGCACACAGAGAGATGTGTGTAAGCTCTATTTTCAGCTCAGACAGGTGTGTGTGTGGTGTGTGTGTGTGTGTATGTGTGTGTGTGTGTGTTCTCTCCACTTGCTTGAGCACCCTGTTTTTCTAGCTACTAAAATGTTTGTCAAGAAGATCCAGTGAAATGTGATGCCTTTTAACTCGTTAGCGGTTATGGGTAAAAACATAATATTATGAACAGTTTAGGGATCCAAATAATATATATATATATATAATGATATATATATATATATATATATATATATATATATTTATATATATATATATATATATATATATATATATATATATATATATATATATATATTACTATCAATTACAATTAAATCAATGATTATATTCTCAAACCTCAATTAGCTTCCTATAACTCAAGGGGACTTCCGTAAATTTCAAATAAAAAAAAAAAAAAAAAAGTTAATTCGCAATCAAATAAAGTAAATAATATATATGAGAAAGTGGACCGAGAAACTTTGCGCCAACTATCGACAAAGTCGTCAATAGATTTCCCATCCATCGAACGATCGGCAAACCGTTTCAGGTCCAATTTTCCTTTTCATACCAACGGGCAGATTAGAGCGAGCGAGCGAGCGAGCGGGTCGGGCGGATCGGGTCACGGGACTCTTCTTTCCAGCCGTGGGCGTATTGTCCAGATTGACATATTTCGGGGCGAGACAAAGACATCTTTTGACACAATAATAAAAACGGTATTCTATAAATAAACATGTGAATCTGCGTGACTAATCTCCTCCGTGTATAAATTAATTTCATCTTCACGCCGCCCACAGATCTCACCCACGTACCTAGGATGTGAATTATACTGCGAGTGTCGTATAAAAATAGAGGCTTTACCACAGGAATGAACAATAAGACGATTTATTTAAGCGTGACGTTTTAAGCTGAAATACATCAGCGACGTGCCACGGGAAGCTGGCAACGCTCGGCGATTAGTAAGCGCCGCGTGAGACGTTTAAAAACGCAAACGAGCAGGTCTGTAGGGTAGACTGCGAGGCACTGTGGTGGGAAGAGAAGCTCCCCCCACACACACATCAGAGTCTATATGCGGCCCGTCTGCAGAGATAGTGCAGTCAGAAATACATGAGTCATGAGGCGCACGGCGAGGAGAGGATGGGAGGTTCAGGGTCTCCGTCCTGGTGGGAAATCAGGACTTTCTGCAACGTGTTCAGGTCAGAAGGACCTGAGGTCTCATTCCAGCATCACACACACACACACACACACACACACACACACACACACACACACACACACACACACACACACACACACACACACACACACACACACACACACACACACACACACACACACACACACACACACACACACACACACACACACACACACACACACACACACACACACACACACACACACACACACACACACACACACACACACACACACACACACACACACACACACACACACACACACACTTCCAGGATTTGAGTCCAAATGCTGCGATTAAAAAAATAAAAATTAAGTGTCACTTCCTTCCTGGAATTCTAAATTCTCCTTGGACAAAACAAATGAGCAGCTGAGGGTTTGGAGACGAAAACAAATCAAAAGCAAATGACCAGAAGGAGGCCAGCCGGTTGCGTCTAAATAAACCGAGCGGCGTCCTGATCTAAGGCGACGCCACACAACAGGTTATTTTCCACCACGCGAGGCCCGGCAGAAAGTATGCACGCCTAAATACTCTCCTGAGGGCAGAGTTTGTTTACCTGGCAAGATTTCAGGTGTTTGCCTAATTCCGAACCCGACCGCCTCCTGCTGCCTCTTGAATGTTTGGCAGGAACTGGAGCATTTCTCTAGAGCCGAAATGAACCCGTCGTTACCCGTCAAGGCTCCCCCGCCTGCAGGGTTTTGAAAAATCATCCGGTTAATAGAAATGAATATAGAAAAAGTTCTTTGAGTCATGCGATCGGCCCGTCCTTTAAGTCCTGGGGACGCACCACAAAGAGGACTCTGAGATTCTTGAAGGAAGAGTGCGATAAAAATGAAATGCATTTTTATTATTATTAAAGAGGAGAGAAGCCCCGGTTATGACGGCGGTGCATTTATCTTCTTTACGTTCAGAAAGCCGTGGATGAAAACGTTATTCTGAAAAGGAGACGTCAGAGATAAAGACGCCCTGAGGACAGTCAGACAGGTGTGAGTCACGCCTTCAGAGGAGTTTCACTCAGTCATGACTCAGCGCGTCTCTGTCCAGACAAGACACACACACACACACACACACACACACACACACACACACACACACACACACACACACACACACACACACACACACACACACACACACACACACACACACACACACACACACACACACACACACACACACACACACACACACACACACACACACACACACACACACACACACACACACACACACACACACACACACACACACACACACACACACACACACACACACACACACACACACACACACACACACACACACACACACACGACTTGATTAAATGTTACCTGCACTTGAATGTCGGACATATTCAAGAACAAAAGAAAAGTCAACGTTGAGAAAACCTGCTATTATAAATTGACAATCGGTGTCGGTCTCCAGCAGACGCCGCGTTTAACCGCCGAGACTTTTAATTAAAGGCTGTAACGTCTCGTGAGTCACGTGCAGCGCGGTCCCATCGCGGCGAACGCTTACGTTGACGTCCGCCAGGCGCGAGCCAGAGATCAGAGGCCGACAGGTTGTGATGACACGGCAAAAAAACTACAAAGGCGAGGTCGTGGAGGAATAATAACGGGCGAGCAGATGAGGCCCGGAAAGAGACGGCCGGGGTCACGTGTAAGCCGAGCGCCGCGGGGGGGAGCAGCGCCGGAGTCCAGCAGAGGATCCGATATCGGAGACGCGGAACAAGAAGACGCACAACACCGGCCGGGTTTCACGCTGCGCCGAGCGGCCCGAAGAGGCCGGCGCCAAAACACCGAGCGTCAAGAAGAGTCGACGCTCAAACCTAAAAGACGTTCACTTTTTAAACTCTTTATCTTCCATTGACGTGTGAATAAAAAGTTACTAAATGTCCAGCTATGCTGCATTTAGCTCGCCAACGAGGTTAACCAGTAAACCAAAGTATTGGTATTTGTCGGTGTGCCTGGAGAAAAATATTTATTGCAGTATCGAAATGCCAAAAACGTCTTCCGAGGTCATTTAGAAACCGCTTTATGTGAGAACAGCTCGTCCCTCGGGGCGCGTTAGACCTGTTCAACGCTGCTCAGCAGACCGTGTGGCTGTTCTTTAAAAAGAACATGCAAGAAATTCTTATGAAAGGATCTTTGATGTCCGGCGTTTACGCGCGTGGCATCGTAACATCGGGCTCTCGTGTGCAGCGAGCCAGAGGGTTCGCTCTCGTCTCTTTAATAGTGCATAAAACAGTAGGCGCTTCTAAAATAGTAACACACCCTATTCATACTGCATCACGTGATTTAAAAATACTCACGTAAGGCCGTCTGACCGTTATAAAATCTTTTGCCGCTTCAGCAAAGTGAGATACGGCTGTAAGTTTACATCATGCACATTAAGACCACTCAGCTAAATCGAATATACGGATCTTTTAGCAGGGACGGCTTTTTTTTTTTTTATGTAATCAAACTGCAGCATCCGACGTGGAGCCGGCTCCCTCGTCGAACCACCGGGGAGAACACACGACATAAACATCAGTTCAGACGGACGCAAAGAATGTACAGCGCCTTACCTTTTTCTGGTACCACACCACGGCATCTTTTACTTTGGAAGCCATTTACATTTCCCTTCTCCCCGTCTAGGGCATCTTAGACTGAAACAAACAACACGGGGGAGAGAGGGAGGGAGGGAGAGAGAGAGCAGTGTGAGTAATGAGGAGAGCGAGAGGCGGTCTATATAGCTGGTAGGAAGGTGTGTCCTGTCCTCACAACGGATGAATAGCAAGTGGATGAAGTCAAATAAGTATGTAATGAATTAAATGTAGCATGAAAATAAAAAAAATACCATCTGCACTACGAAAAAAAATATACATCTTTGGCCAGAACCTCGCATTTTTTTCCATCGCTCTCTACTCCCTCCATCCACTGAAGAAGATGAAATGAGATGAAGATAAAAGAAAAGAAAGCATCACTTTACACAGGTGCTATATCGCGCGTTTGATTAGACCGTGGGTTCTTCCGTTATGCTTTTTTATGGTCTATACACACACGAGATGATAATTCATGCTTGACCGCCGTCACAATAAACCTTATATTGCATTCAAATCCCTGATGGTTGATATCTGGGTCACTGCTGGAGGCTCCCATGACGGAGCAGCATGCATCCGGGACGCTGTGCACAGTACATTAGGCCTCCAGTGTGTCACACCGTGTATCCAGTAAGACGTCCTTGAAACAGGATCTTATGGCGACCAGAGCTGGTTTGATGTAATTGTAAAAAAAAATTAATAAATTTAAAATAAGACCTGGAGCACACAAAGTTCACTGGATCCACGTTAAACAAATTGTATTTGACGAATAGGATTCATTTAGCTCACGGTATATTTTGACAACAGCAAACTCGCAATGCTCAAATAGGATCTAGGAGGAAGAGGAAGACGAGGAGAAAACACGGAGGCTTTGAGGTCCCCCTCTTTTCCCCGTTCTCTCTTCCTTCCGCTCCTCACTGTTTGTTGTACAAGTGCAAAGTGTCATCCTGCAGGCGAGTGGGAGATATATGGAGGAAGATGGAGGACAGCAGCAGCTGACTGTCATCAGGAAATAATACTCATAATAATACTAATAATACTCAACCCATTGAAATAAGAAGTTGACATGTCCCTGTCTTTTTTCCCGTCGAGCTTTCCTCTCAAAGTTTGCAGCTTGAAGAGAAAAGACGCCGTGCTTTGCATGTGAAGACGTGTTTGTGCTGCCGGCCTCAGTCTGCAGGGAAGTCGACGTTACCGTCTCCAGCAGCTCATGACTCATCTCTAATCCTGTATATGTATGTGTTTACAAGTACTTCTCAGATGTTATTTTAAAGGAAACCATTGACGAGTTCATCTTGTGGCCACGTGCGACGCAGTTTAATTTAAACATGCGTGCTGCTGATCGATACGTCTCACGCTTGCCTGTCTTCAAAACTGGAGAGCCCTGCATCTGCAAAAACTACATATCGTGATAAGAATCGAGATCGATCAATATGGAAAAACATATCGTGATAAAAAAAAAGAAATTCCATATCGCCCAGCCCTAGTGTGTACTATGGTATCGTTTTTATTTCTTTATTTGCATATGTTTATCTCTTTGTTTATTACTTCTCTTCATACAAAAAAAAAAAAAAAAAAAAAAAAATCAGAAAAATGTAAAAGTGTATGTGTGATTCTGAACACTATAAATAAAATATAAATACTAAATAAATAAAAAAAACATGCATGTGTGTGAGGGTTCATGCTGCTGGACTGTTTAGTCAGCTCCACGTCTTATCTGCAACACGTTATGTTTATATGTGCGATAAAGAAGAGCGTCACCGCAAAGGGTGTCACAATCCTCACGCTCAGAGCCGCATGTGAGCGAGCCCGAGCTCACTGGGTCGAGAATGTGAAGGCAAAAGCAGGAAGGAAGGGGAAGAAAAAACAAAAAACACACGCAGACGGCAAACCCCGAGCCGACTGAGGACCAGCGCTGCAGAGCCCTGATCCTATGTCCTGGAATGCTGCATGCACGCGGCTCAGGGCTGCAGGGATGGGAATGCAATGTGTGTGTGTGTGTGTGTGCATGCATGTGTGTGTGTGTGTGTGTGTGTGTGTGCACTTCTGCCCCAAAAGGCCAGAGACATTTTTAGCAACAGGAAGAGTGCATCTTGCTTGTCGTCTATGATTATGATAATCACCCTCTCCTCTATAATTCACTGCTGAGCCACACTATTCCTGACACACTGCGCTCTTGTTTTTGTGTGCTTTTACTCAAAAGGCTCATTTAGTTCAACTTAGGGGGAAGGAGTTTTTTTTTTTTACTTTATTAAAGAGAGAACTACGCTGGTGTGACCTTTTTATGTGCAGCCGTTACACAAGTTAATAGCTTTACAGTGTCAATAAAAGGCCTTTATATTACAACTTTTAGAGACACTG
Organism: Liparis tanakae; assembly: GCA_036178185.1. Lineage (NCBI taxonomy): Eukaryota > Metazoa > Chordata > Actinopteri > Perciformes > Liparidae > Liparis > Liparis tanakae. Next base: position 11,212,310 of record CM070089.1, on the reverse strand, counting down.
AGATGGAGGCGGTGAAGGAAAAAGGGACAGAAAGAGAGGATGAAGGAAGTCTGTAAAGACCAGACACCATTTGGAGGGTGAGTAAGCAAGAAGCGTTTCCTGTCCGTCGTTTGTTCACATAAACACAGGAGACGGAGAGTTTTTTAGGGAGGAAAATAAAAAAAAGTCAGATTGACTGAATAGTCCTATGTTTTAACGTAGCAGCAATTAGATAATTAAAGAGGCAAAGTACTTTATAAGAGGATATGTGCTTCTTTTATCGGAAAAATGGCACAAATATATATTCAATCTATGAATAAAATAAGAAAGGAGCAGCTTAAACCAGACAAAGGTGCCCAGATATTTTCAGGCAATTAACTTATTCATTTAATCTGTCCGCTTGTGTAATATAAATATACTATTTTAGGGGGAAATTAAATAAAGTTGATTAAGCGCACAACGTACAGTGAAAGATGTTAGTCATGGGATTCCTGCATATGAATAAAATGTTTCGAGATCAAACCAAAATGTCAAATCCACATTACTGCAGAGCGACGCCTAATAACACCTCCGTCTCTGAAGAGATGCGAGATTGCACCACCACAAAAAAAACAATCCTAAGCAAAAAAAAACGGACGTTTGCCCAGACAGAAACCAAAAAAAGTGCTCCACCCAGTCATTAGTGGAGCTGGACCACAGACAGACACGTCTTCTGTTGTCAACTCACAGCTTTAAGACTCAAAACCCTCACCCTGCAGCAGGCGGTGGGAAGAAAAGAAACCGGCGGATCCTCAAAACCCTCTCATCATCGCTGGGATGCTGACACAGTATCAGGCAAAAACACACACACACACACACACGTCACATGCTATTTCCCAATGTCACATCACACACAGGATTAGCCGTGATGCGCCGGTTGTTATTTGAGTAAAGGAAGCAAATGGTCCGTGTTCTTTTCCCAAACACTTTTTTTTTTAAACCACACATTCACAGAGTTCCCAAAATACACTCTGGCTCGCTGAGGAGTATTTAGGGAACAGAGCCGAGACAACAGACGCACACACAGCTGTTTTCTCTTCAAAGTCTATGAATCCTGAGAGTGTATTATATATATATATTATATACTTTTCCTAATTTATTGGGGACAACTGGGAAAACATAACATTCACATGATGATATTCTTCCACTGTCCTGTACACAACTGTGTTATTTGGGGTCAATTTGACCCCAGGCTGTTTTCATTGTGTAAAACATATAAAAATCTACTTTTTTTATTTATTTATTTAAAAGGCTATTTAGGTCATCAACAAACAAACATAAAGTACCTCACACTTAAACTTGGGAAACAATATTAATTCAAATAATTTTCTGGAGGTTTTAATTGCTGGTGTGAAATTGACCCCAAGAGTAAAAGAGGTTAGTCAATTTAAAAAGGTAACAGGAGGGTTAAAATAATTATAATGCGCTTGTTTTTAATTAATTCCTCTCTATTTCCTCATGGCAGTTGCTCAGCACACAGCTAAACAGACACACACACACATACATAAAGCTCCCAAAGAAACACACACACACCTTTGTGTGAGAAGGAAATAACCATAATGAGTCCCAAAGCAGCCGCTGTATGAATGTCGGTGGTGTTCGGTGCGTCTCATCTCACGGGGCCGTGTTTTTCTGGGAGCGTCACACCACGTCCCACATCACTCGGGCCTCGCGCTCAGGTTTGGGTTTTAAAATAGCGCAGGAAGTCGTTCTCTGGACTCTGGGGACGACCTGGCAGACGCTCTGTTCTGCATTCACAACATGAGATAAGTCACTATTTACAGCATTTGAATGACACACGAGCTCCTGCCCTCTGTTTGAACTTGAGCTGCTTCAAGCCGATCACTGCAGTCCATTCTCAACGCTTCATTTCCATGTAAAGTACATCAGCGCTTTGATTGGCTAAATTAATCTCTCACTCAGCGGTGCAACGCCTGAATGTGTTCGTTATGGAGTAACGATGGCGAACAAACGCTCACGGGGCCGTCTTCAAATGCCTCGAGGTTATTCAAAGTCTAGGATGAAAAGAAATGAAACTAATCCTCACGTTCGTCAGGATGGAAGTGGAGACGTGTTTGGATATGGAATTTATTAAATATCTGATTTAAAAATATAAACATTTGTTAAATAAATCTTACTTTTCCATTTTCAAATGATCTAAAACTCCGAGGACAACGATACTTTCCAGCAACCAGGCACACACACACGCACAAAATCACGACACTACATGGGTGTGGAGGAGAGGGCGTGGCGAGTAAGCGTGTGTGTGTGTGTGTGTGTATTTGTTTGTTGTTCTAATTTAATTGGTTATGCAACCTGGG